>APFE030398470.1:1217-68619 GCA_000404065.3 Pinus taeda | reverse complement strand
CATACTGGTATAAGGCTGCACCAGTACAAAATATTGTAAAAGGATTTTCTTATTAAGAAGAAGATTGAGATGACTTGCAGCAGGTGGTTTTCTCCCGCATTGGGTTTCCACCTTATATCATGGTGTTCATGTGTGTGCCTTATGTGTGATGATCTATTCTATGTTACTGCATCTGTTAACTGATAATATGGTTGATAATGTTCTAATGCACTCATTGAAGATCAATTAACTTAATCATAAGAAGTTGTGGAAGTAGCATATATGAATCTGGTTATGGAAATGAAAAAGTTTTATTAATGTGATAATACTGATTCACCCCCCCCTCTCAGTATTATTTCCAACATTATTTTCTTGTCTTGGTACTCAATTAGCTCATAGCTCATCTTATCATCCTCAATCTAATGGGAAATCTAAGATAGTGAAAAAAAATGTTTGGAAGGATATCTTCGTTTCTTTGTATCTAATAAACAAAAACAATGGGTCAAGTGGTTACCTCTAGCTGAATGGTGGTATAACACTTCCTTCCATACTGCAGCAAAAATGACCTTATCTATGGCACTTTATGGATATCATCCACCATCCATCCCATGATATTTAAGAGAAAATTATAAGATTCAAGCAGTGGAAGATCACATCGTGCATCAATAATAAGTTCTCAAACTCTTAAAGGATAACCTCTGACTCTTACACAGAATCAAATAAAACAATAGGAAGTTCAGCATCGCAGTGAAAGAAGTTTTGATGTAGATGACTGGATATTTTTACAGCTACAACCATACAAACAAATGTCTCTCAAACAAGCTAAGAAGGATAATAAATTATCACCCAAGTACTACGGTCCTTACAAGGTGTTGCAAAATATTGGTACTATGGCGTACAAATTGGAATTATTTTCATCTTCCCGAGTACACCCAGTTATCCATGTGTTGTAGCAACTACAACCAACCTCAAAAATTTTACCTTAGCTTCGTTTTGGAGCCTCCCTACCAACCCTTCACAACACCTTGTCTTGCTTCGTCAAGTACACAAGCTTCAATTTTTTTCTTGCACAAAGGCAGATTGTTGATCAAAACTTGATGCATTCCCCTCACAAACTGATCACCTAGACTTGGTCCAACTGCAAGCTGAGCAGCTCCCCCAAGAAATTGCGTAATTCTGGAGGGAAACCAACCTTCCCTCTAGAAATTGTGCAATTATGTCTGGCAGCCTTCTCAGCTCTAGAATTACACAATCCTGCAAGTCAGGGTTCACCTAGTAAACTGCACAATCCTTCCCAGCAGGCCTGCTCAGCCTAGAAATTGTGCAATCCTAGGTAGAAGTCAGCGGCTCTACCTAGAAATTGCATAAATCTCCTAGGCAGCCAGCCCAACTCCTATCTAGAAATGCACATTTTCTCCAAGCAGTTGAGTAGCCTCATGCATGAACAATTTGGTTGACTATTGCCACCCGGGACCAAGGAAACTTGACTTGCATGCATGGCTTGCTTTTTCCTAGAATAGCAAAATGCAACATGAAAAAAGCATCCCATGATTCAGGGAGCTATTTTTAGCAGCCAAAGGTTACATGCAAAGTTTGTTTTAGAAACTTTCCTCCAAGTGTCACTTTTCCATAGATTTGTGGCATGTGCATCATGAGCTCAAACTTATTTGTTTGACACATCAGAGCTCATTATTTCACATTGTTAAACACACATGGTGAGAGAAAACAATCAGGAAAGATAAATCATGCAGTACAATTTTTATTCACAAAAGATGTACATTTATAGTACAATATGGTGACCGTTGGGATTCACATCCCAAGGTCCCTTGGACTGCTTGTCCATTCGGCTTCCACGCTAACCCTTTAGGATTAGGTGTCCAACATTCCCCCCCTTAATCCGAAGGGTTATGTATGAGTCCAAGAAAAGAGCTGTAATACAAAATGTGCAATAATGCATGGCAGCACTAGGCTGAATGTGCTCTATGAAATGTTGGTAAAAAAGGGCGGTGGTTTAAGGATAGCCACCAACACTGGAACGCTTAGTGCAGTTCCCGGAACTCTTCCAAAACTGGCAAGAAGCTGTAAGTCTTCTGCTAGAGGAAGTGATCCTATTGTTTTAAAGAGGGAAACCTTCAACCATAAAAGGGAGGTCTCACCCCGCATAAAAGGTAAAACTTCAACCTGAAAAGGGAAGTCTCAACCTGTGATGGTTTAAGGATGACCAACAACTCTGGAATGCTTATGCAATTCCTGGAACTCTTCCAAAACTGGCAAGAAGCTGTTAGTCTTCTGCTAGAGGAAGTGTTCTCAATTTTGTCTCCGGAACTCTTCCAAAACTGGCAAGAAGCTGTAAGTCTTCTGCTAGAGGAAGTGTCCCACATCGTCAACTGAATGCATGTTCAGGCATCTTTGTCTCTGGCTACAACTCTGAAACTAGTGTGGCGGGTTGTGGCTCAGGCTCGCTTGGTGTGACTTTGAAGCTTGTAGATGACCATCATTTCCCCCCCTGTCAGATACAAGGTGAGAAGATGGAGAAAACTCAACTGCAAGACTGTTCAATATTCTGGAACAAGTTCTGACATGTGTTTGAAATATCTTCTTGGCTGTTGATGCCCATTGCCAAGAAGCGATCCATCCTAGATAAATCTTTGTTCTTGCAGGGTGTTTGTTTCTGAAGCATCTGTTTGAAGAATGGCTAGTTTTATGACAGTGCTTACATGGATGAAGATCAAAACAGTGATCTTTCAGATGGCCAACTCGATCACAGTGTTGTCATTTCACGATCTGTTGTTGTTGTTGCTGTTGTGGAAGAGGAGCAGAGTTTGGAACAGCTGAAGCTGAACTGTCATGAGGAGCAGATGAACTGTCATGAATGAAACCAGCACTCTGAAATTGAATGGGCTTGGCATAGTCTGGAATATGAAAGGACAAGTCCTTGTCATATCCAAGACCGGTTCTGTGCTTGTTGTGGACAAGTTGTTCCCAAGGTCTGATGATGGGCTTGGGAAGTGCAGACTTAGTTTCTGCATCTGCATGTACAACTGCTGCTTTATTTGAATGAACAGGAACAATATTGACTTGTTGTTTATGGGAGTCTATTTCAATCTTCTGAACAGAAAAAAGTTCAGAAAGATGACTCCATTGCTGTAGCTCTTCTTGCTGCAGCTTTGTCTCAAGCTGCAAAAACTCAATATTTTCCTGTACATTATGCAGGCATGTCTGAATGTCATAGAGAGTGTCTTTCCTTATTTGTACTGTGTTGTGAGCCGTTGATACGATTAGAGTTCTCAATAACTCCAATAATCGATGAATTTTTGTCATTATTTAAACAAATCAAGTCAACAAATGATCACAAATATACTTGTAAAGGCAAATTGCAATATTCTTCAAAATTAAAAGTGCCCGATGATAAGAGGGAAATCTTGAAAATTGATTCTCCTTTATGTTCGGTTGTCAAACAAATTCCTCTATTGTATGCCAACAAACAATAAGTACCATGTTAAACACTTCACATGTAGTATGCTCAAGATTCTAATGCATAGGGGAAACCGACAATTGATACCCCACTCTATCTTCTGTACAGAACGTTCGGCAAATTGTAGATTTGGACCTCTTTTGTAATGCTTGAGAGCAAGCGAAACTTAATTTCAATATCAAAGAAAAAAATGATGCTAACACTGACTCGAACTAAAAGCACCAAAAATTTACAATCCAAACTCAATCGGTTCAGTCTTATTAGGCATGGTTACCATTTCCATTCGCATTGATTCTAGAGTGTTCTTACACTGTTTGATCATAACATGATAACAATGAATTCCGTACGATTGCCGAAACTCAGCGAGTATAACTGAGATTGCCCCGTCGGAGCCCTGGCATCTTTTCAGAAAACCCCTACCTACTTCAATCCCATTGCTAATAGCCGAAATCCAAACCTCGAAATGTCTCAAATGTGCAGAGCAGTCCGACAGGAAGGGGAGCTATAACAGAGAAAATTCATAGATCTTAACTTGTTATATTTTCAAACTTGATGCGTGCTTCATTTTACGCGAGTAAAAATATTAACTTGAAGTGATGTTTTGAGCAGGAAATACGAAATGGAGAAGGATGTTAGGTTCTGGCCGTGAAGGAGCTGTTCAATGTACATATGCATTCACCATACCAATACCAATACCAATACCATATGGACCCTTTAAAAACATTCAACGCAGAATATGTATTGAATATGTCTGGCTACAATATATATTGAACAATATAACTACTTCACTCATGGCATGGTCATTGCATCTCAGTCTTCCACGCAACACAGACCTCCAGGAACAGTCTTTAAAGGTGCCTCCACGCAGGACGATACCAAATTTCAGGACTTCTCAACTTCGGAAACGACAGTAGTGGCAAGCGCGAGCAGACCAACGATCGAATCGTCTCCACGTCATATAATATGGTGGGTTGCACTATATTTTTTCCTGCGCTATTAACACTGTGATCACCAAGAACGTAAAGTTATAGATTCGCAGAAAGGCTTCAACAGGAAACAACGACGTCAATGGAGGGTGTAGCAGCCCTAGCTCTGCGTACTGTCTTGCGTTGCGTCCAACAAGCTGCTGAAAGATCCGGCATACAAGCGTCTCAACAGGTGAGGGTTGTTGCAGTGTTCCTCAGTCATATCCTCTCCTTCCTCAGTGATGGAAGCGACTAGAATCATCAGACATTGAGGTAGAATAGAGGTGGAATCCGCCCAGCAATGAAGGTGAAAAGTTGGTCGGATATAAACACATAAGCTAACATCTTAATGAAATTGCATCCTTGCACAGAAAATAGAGCGAATTCAGAGAGGGCGGAAAAAATGAAAGTGGAGAGCAGGAGAGAGAGGTAAGCGGAGAGTGGAGAGATTTTGAACGGCAGGCCAAAGGTGTCAGTCTGCAGAATTATGCCACCAATTAAATGTCAGTATTCTGTTTTATGAATTGAATGATCATGCAGCACTGGAAGGACCAGGTCAGGGAGGTGTCAGTGCTGCAGCGCTATTATACCAGTGCGCAGACTTTGATAGGCTGCAGGTAGGAATACAATGCCTAGTTGCAGATTTGATGCGTTCAGTTAATAAAATAAATGGTTAGGTAATGAAGACTAGGCCAGCATTATTCAAGGCAACTTAGATCAGTTGCTCAGGGAAAACAGGCCACACATCATGGCTCTGATACCATGCTAAACATACATGGTGAGGGAGAACAATAGGAAAGATAAATCATGCAGTACATTTTTATTAACAATTTGATATACATTTATAGTACATTTGGTGACCGTTGGGATTCACATCCCAAGGTCCCTTGGACTTCTTTGTCCATTCAGCTTCCACGCTAACCCTTTAGGATTAGGTGTCCAACAGATTATATTTATGGTGGGGATTGTTACAGTGAGAATCGTCTAGACACTAAAGACTGGATCAATTTATTTGGATCATAATGTGTGCATATTGTTGTTTTTATTGAGTTGTTTTGTAAATATGAGACTTGAAACCATTGAAAAAATAGGTTTTATATTTCAGATGTTAATAGGCATAGTTTCCTCCTTCATTTATTTTGTTTTGGCTATTTGGAGCTGGCACCGTCACTGTATTACTTGCAGGCTTGTGGTTGGAATTAATTGGGCATATATATGGGCGGAATTTATCATGATATCTTTATTTTCAGCAATGTCTGGAGATCAAGAAAGCAATAATGGATTGAACTAGACCTGCAGGCTAGCATAAACAATTTTATTTGGGCCTAATCTGATAAGCAGGGGAGAATTGAAAGGACTATGTTGAGGGGAGTTCGGGATCAGAATGGAACATTCAGATTCACATAAGAAACCTTGCTTACAAGGAAATATTTTGGATATGAAAAGTCACCCATCTAGCAATTCATCGGCTGTCGGGTATTAAACTGGATTTGGCATTGGCGCATGAAGAACGAAGCTAAATCTATGCTTGCCTCTATGAGAGGTAGAGATAGTTCTAGGAGTTAGAGGTAAAAATAGTTGATCCACCTGTCTCAGAATGAGATCGAAATCCATTAGTGTGCATATCAAAGCCAATTCTAGTGGTTGACCTTTTTGTTGACTGAATCTTAATGAATGATGCCTATTATCGCCTAGATTGACCTCAGACTGAAGAGAGGCAATTCTAGGGTAACCACAAACCACGCTTAACCTAGTAGCTAGCCCTACTAGGTCGGGAGAGGGCTCTCTCCTTATGGATCTCAGTCGAGATGACTGGATCAGGAACAAGATTTTATGCTAGGTATAGTAGCTTAAGGGTTTTGATTGAATTTGTTGGTGTTTTTGCTAGATTGGGAGAAGCTGGGCAATTTGGGTATGGGAAACTAAGTCAAAATTGCAGGGGATTCTATGAGGCAAGGTAGGTATGACCTTCAGCACCTTAAGCTTGATGGGGTGAAAGGCTAGACTGGTGAGGAGCTAAGAAGGGCCTGAGCAAGTCAAGAATACTTCCTAAACAAAAGAGAAAACATGAAATACTAGTGTTTTCCCAAGGCAGAGCATTAAAACCTAATGTATTCCACCTATCTGACTTGAAAACAACCAATCAGAAGAAATTATATGAAAGAGGCATACATAAATAACATGATAACACATTAACAAAAGAAGAAACACATGCTAAAGGCCATACCATAGGTATCCCATATAAATAGCTGCAACTTTATTAGTTTCCTACCACAACTGCTACAAAATGATAAGTGTTCAGTACATGAGCATCCAGTTGAATCCAACCCTTGAAAATGAGAAAGAAAATACATGATATAGACATTGCAATCACTCATCCTAACTATCATGGGTCGAAACCATGAAAAGAGGAGTTGTTTCAACACTTTCCAAACAAGGACCAGGAATCTAGGCAGTTAAACAACTTGCCTCTAAAAGAAGGGAAATTGAATCATTACCCTCAAAACCATTTTCATCTAATGAATCTACCACCTACTAGAGTTTAACTATTAAATTTACAATCCATGGCATTAATTACATCAGCAAATTCACTTTCATGAGAGAGAAATCAAGAAAATAGGTGAAATTAGGCAAAAAAGTCATCCTAAGTGAAAAATGCCCTACACGCAGCACCACTGGTCCTAAACGCAGTGCCACGTTGAGTCCACTTTTGAACGCCTTCCCATCATTCAAATTGAGCACAGGATAGCTCATTGGAAAGGTCTTCAAGTCTAGTTTCTGGAACACCTAGAATTTCTAAATTTGGATCTCATTTCCCCCCTCAAAAATAGTTTCTCCCAAGGCTGCTTCTATGTGTCCAAAAACTGGCAGAGATGTCAAATTTTGAATGTTTTTGGACCTTTTGGTGGAATGAATTTTCTTCAAAAATTCTTAAAATTGGTAGGGTGCATGTTCTTGATGCCTTGAATCCAAAAATGTAAACCATTTGTGCATTGGATGCCCCTAGAAAAAGTGCAGTGCTGGTGGTGCTGCGCTTCTGGGCAATTTTTTTGTGTTTTGTATTTCCAAAATTTCAAAATGACACAATTTCTTCAAAAGCTGCCCAAATTTGGCATGAGACACCACCATATTCAATCTATCTTGCTCCTTTTTGCCTTCCAAAGCTCTCCTTAGCCTAGCCTTTAACTTTCTAATCCTTATGCTACAAATTTTGTTGTGGGTCATATAATGGTATGCCATGTGTCTAAGCATTTTCTTATCCCTGTTGGCCTTCTCAATGAGCCCTTCTAGATGTATGTTAACTCTCTCAAGCCAAGCTTCCCTATCATTTTCAATCTCCTGCTCAATAGGAGTCGGTGTGACATGAGCCTCTTTGGCAATTTGCTTATTTGCTTTGATCATTTCCAGTTCCATGAGGACTTGTTTGTCACTGAACTATTTGTTTTCCTATTCCAAGTATTTGATGATGAACTTGGCTCTCTCTAAGTTGTCTGCCAAAGCTTGTATTTGAGCTTCTCTTTCCTGTATGATAATGTCCTTGATGGTTTATTCATCCTGAGCCTCCAAGTCAATGATATTAACTTGATGATGAGTATAGCGTTGTTGTTGCTCCTCATGCTTAATCAAGTCCAAATCTCTTTCCTCCTCATCACCAAGGTTCTCATCCTACACTTTTTCCTTACCTTTGCTCATCTGTTCAACCTGCACCTGTTTTTTCAACATAGAAGGCAAAGCCCCTTTCACACCTTGTGTAGATAACATTTGCCTATGGACTGATGAAGAAGGCAAGGTCCCCTCCACATCCAATGGAGCAAACACTTCCCTAGCAGCTGAAAAAGGTCTCCTTATGCCTCTCTGATATGTCAAGTACACTAGTACCTCACCAGTTTTGGTTTCCTTGACCACTTCCCTTGTTTCCCCGTGGCTAGAAGGCCCACCTTTTTCTTGATGCACTGGTGAAGGGATCTGTGGACCTCTGAACATCTCATGAGAAATGAAAGTCTCCCAAGGAATGTTAAGAAGACTGATATGGTGAAGAACAATGATTTTGATCAAAGAGTAATGATAGATGTTGTTCAACTGCTGAGGGTATGGCTTCTTCTGCACAAGGTAAGTTATTTTGTCAATGTTTCTAAACATGAAATATGGGAGATTCATCATCTTTACCCTGGTGAAGTGCATGAGGAGTCTGATATGGTAAGCATACAACTGGGAGAATCTACCTTCACAAGTGAAATATTTGATGATAATCCTCATCAAAGGAACATACCTATTCTCCAAAAATTTAAAGGGGAAAAGCCTCTTCACCTGGTTTCTATACTAAGGCCTGATGTAAGGCTCATAGTAATCCTCATCAAGGTCCTGAGCCTTGGACCATTTGTCACCAACATTAGGAATTCTAGTGGCCTCTAGAATGACAACTGGTGATATTGTGAAGGTTACTCCAGTAAGTGTCACCTCATACTTATGCAAATGAGCCACAAAAAGTTTGGCCAACTCATGATGAAACTAAGCTCTTTCCACTAGTTCACAGAATTCAAAACATCCAAGGTGTCTGAAACAAGAGACTGCAAGTGGGCAAGCTTGCAATTCTCTTAAACTCGTGGGCTCTTCTCTTATGATTTTTCCTCCTTTATGAGGCTTTCTCTGCCTATGTCTCTCTACAAAACTATCACTAGTTGTCTCTTCATCATACTCAAAATCACTTCCTCTACCCATGGTTTCACTGTTTAATTTCACAAAAATTTACAGTGTAGAGAGACCAATATGAATGGAATGAGGGGTTGGATCTAGGGTTTATGAGTGACTGTATGTATTTATAGCTAGGGCACAAATTATGAGAATGAAAGGAGGGTTTATGGGGATTAAAAAAAAGTGATGAGAAATAGGTGAGGATGGAGGAGATGATATGTGGGAGGCTGTAGCTATGAAGCTACGTAGTGAAATAAACGAAATAATTTAGGGTTTATGGTAAGAATTAAGGTTTTATGTAATGAGTGGAAACTTATGAAAATCTTAACATGTGAAAACCAAATTGGAGGGAGAGGAGTGATACTTACTTGCCAAGTGTGGAATTGGAGAAAATTTGGCGTAAATCTGAAGTTGGGAGTGTTTTTTGGGTTGGTTGGCCTAAGCGTAGTTCCACTACCCAGTTGCGCAGCGCCACCCTCTAAGCGCAGTTTCCATTATATTTTGAACTGAGAAAATGGCCCCTAAGCGCAGCACTTGGCTCTAAGCACAGCGCCCTCCTCCCTAAGCGCAACGCCAAGCCAAAAACTTCAAAAACGCAGCATTTTTCTCTCTAACCACAGCGCCCGACTTCCTTGCTCACAAACACTTGCTCATTTGATGTTTTTCTCTCCTTTGGCTTTTGTAAACATGGCATAATGATTTTGAAATTAGGATGGGAGGGTTTTATATGAACTCTATTTGAATTTTTCTTTTGAAAAACCCACTTTTCTCATGTCTATTTGTCTTAATAGTTTGTTTTTCATGCTTGTTTTCTTTTGCTCTTGCAAGTGGATTGGTGCCCAAGATGACTTGATTTTTGCAGTGGCAGTTTCTTGGCAACATCACAAGATGCTTTGGAGCAGTTGGGAACCAATATTACATATGAAAAGATAAAATTACATTATAAATGAAGATAAAAACAAAATACTCTATTTTCACCTCAAAACAAGTTTTGAGGTGAGAACTACATTAGGCTCTCAAAATGATAAATTATGTCTTTACCAATCATTATTGGCCTCCTCAAGTCCTTGTTGATCATTATTGGCATGTAATTATTGGATTTGACCATGGTGGGACCCTAAAACCTAATGCGACCAAACCTTAAGACCTAATGAAATGAATTTCAAAGTGAACATGAGCCATGACTGAAATATATGAAAGAGGATTAGCAAGTACAGATCATGAGGGAAAATTTTGAAGAAAACCCTACCATCAATGAATTCATGACCTAATGGAATGCAAACTCATCAGTATGGGACTCCTACTATGAAATGCAAAAGAGCATATTTTGATCATTGATGGTAGTGTGAAGACACTGACACTAACAATTCCATTTATTCAGTTGAACCCGCAACGAATCCTAGATTGTTTCATATTCTCAAGCATCACCAGCAAAGGAAACATATGGAAATATTTTCATTTTAAAAAATAAACTTTCTTTAAAGTGAAATCCAAATCAATAATTTTTTTTACCTAATCAAAAATATCAAAATGATTAGTAATAGCTGGTTTTAGAATATCGAAAATCTGCTCTTTAGTTGGCCTAACAGTATGGTAGCAACTTCTTCTATGATTTTTGGAGTGTTTGAATCCTCTAATATTCGCTTATTCCCTTCGTTTCCATCCTTTCCTTCAATTTTCTGCACCAGAAAACACAAACAAAAGCCTTCATTTAGTAAATATAGCCTGGTAGTTTTGATACACAAATCAAAGACCTGGGAAATTTCAAAAATGAGTCATTCAACAGCAGACAAGAGATCTTAAAAACCCAACCTAAACCATTCCCGTTATTGAATTTGATTCTGATTATTCTAAAGAGATCTTGTAGCCGGGTATTTGCCAAAAGGCATTAAAAAGGAAGAAAACAGACAAACCTTCAACCCTAAATAGTTTTTGGCTTAATAGAAAGATATCAAATTATAGATTTTATCCATAAAAATAAATAAAAATAAGAAAATAAGAAAATGCATCTATCAGATAACTCAATGAAACAACATTTTGTACTAAAAAATGATTCACAATAAGAGCACCTTCTCTGGACACAAATTCAAGCTCACTTAGTTTAAAGTTTCACTATAAAGTCATAGGATTGACTACAAAGTTTCTCAAAGAAATAAAACCAAGAAAAAACTTGCCCTATAATAAATGAATAAGTAATCTTCTCACATCATTTTCTAAAACAGTGAAACTCATTAGAAAAAATTTCATACCAAAACCCTATTTATTGGAAAGCTTAAGGACTAGAATCAAGAACAAATTATAAGCATAGCTTCAGTATATTGTTTTCACATCAAAACCTTGACCTGGTATATATTTCCAGTGAAAGTGTCAATCTTCTCTTAAATCAAAAAGCTAGAAGAGTTTCGTTGCTTTAAGAAAACAATAATACAGTCCAAACATAGGTGCAAAATGCTTACCTCACACCAGAAATGAGCGGAAACAAAAAATTCTTATGAGAAATGCGCGGGAACAAAAAAATGCTTACCTCAGACGAGAAATGGGTAGGAACACAGAACAGAGCAAGAAATTTTCTGGAACAAGCAGCGAACTTGAAATCACCAATCCATAAACAATTGGAAGAAGAGGATATAAAGAAATAAATAGAGTGCCTTAAAATAAAACCAATTCTTTCAATTATTCTCTACAACCCTAATCTGAGATACGAAAACCTAATGCTTCAAGAAACACTAGCATTTATAGATCATTTTAGAAATAAGGTTGGCATCACATTAAATTAGATTAAAACGCATGGCAAGGGAAATATACAATGTATTTTTATTTAACACTTTTTAGTTCCAATAAAATTGGTTTAAATTTTTTAGGTTTTTAATATTTTTAATTATATTTTTCATTGGTTTTTTTCAAAAAATTCAGTTAAAATTTATAAAGATTATTGGAATTGCAAATAGAATTAGATATCAATGATAATTGCTAAAAAAAATCAGAAATATAGAAATTTTAGACTTGCATAGATATATCTAATATATAGTAAAAGTTTTAGGATGTGTGCATTTTGTGTATAATGCATATTTTTATTTGGGCATGGTCACATGGCTTCAGAATGTTTAATATGTTTTTGGTTGGAGACATAGACTATGTCGGACGTATATGTGGGCTTAAGGAAGGTTGATTATATCTATTACAACAATCTAGCACCCCTATATAATGTAAAGTCCTAAGCATTAAGGGACTAGTTTTCTACACTTAGGAAGGTTACCTATAGTGACCACAATAATTATTCCACAGACTTCTACTTGAATCTTGTCCAACTTGAGAAAGACATCTCTAACGATAAGATTACTAAACTTATCGAGTGGAGGCACGAGTTGAATTTTGAAGAGTGAGCCTTAACAAAATGGATGGTAGTAGCATAATGGAATAATGAGTGGTATGGAAAGGGAAAGATGAAGAAAAATCGTAAAACTAGTGCTTACCAACTCTAGGGCAAATAATTCAAGGATATCACTCTAAAAATGGTTGTTTGGTGAATAGTTAAGGAGGGGAGGTTTGCAAATAACATGCTAAAATCAAACTTGATAATATCAAAAATAGTTATGGTAGTGAGTCTTGGAGAGTCCTATTAGTACTACTCTTGAACAAGTTGGAGGACATGTTTCCCTAGAATGATATATTAATTACAATAACAACTTCTTTGATAGTGAGTAATTAATATAGATAGCATCGAGGTGGATTGAAAATATGATTGGAAGGTACGTTTTTCACTCTCTCAACCCAATTTCAAATCCCCAATGAGACTCTAGCCCATTGTGATAAAGCTAGAAGGGTAGATGCCCCTCAAATAGAGGTGCACTCCAGTGTGACTTGAGACATCTCATCCCTTGTTAAGTCACAAGTTATTGGCATACATGGCTTTTGGGTTGTTGAATATAATCTTAGGTTATAGTGCAACCAATTGGTTTAATATCAAGCATAGCCTAGGTCAATATAACAAGTGACCAATTCTCATAGTTCAAAAAAAGGAATTAATATATGCAAATGTATAACAATACAAAGAAAATGAGAAGGAGAATCCCCATACAATACTCCCATCCCAATGATAAATGCCCCATTATAAATCCTTCACAACACATTCTTTGCAAGAGATTCCTACAACTATCCAACAACATTAAATGCATGAAAAAATTAAGCCTCACATATGATAGAATGATACCTCCAATCTTATGCTAAGATTGAGAAATTCAAATAAAATGTGGCCCAACGAGAGACCTCCTTCATCCACAATTTCTCTACCATTATAATGGTGAGGGATATCACCTTATAAAGTGAATCTCTTATCTTATACAACAAAATGTTATCTTTTAACTAACTCCATGGCAAGTCAAACAAATATTACAGTGATGGAGTAATTATATCCCTCCTAAATCTGTGGTGGGCCATGTTACAACATGTGGAAACTAGCCCTTCCTCGCAATTAGCTCCCATCCAAAAATAGTAGTAATATGGCCCAAATAGTGCTCTCTAATGGGATGCACCACCCAAAATAGCCATCAAACCAAGTCAAATACATGTGTCCACATAGAATGCACCCTCTAAAACTATGCATGCATGCAACCACTCTGCATCTATGAATTCTAAGGTAATCAACACCATAGATTTGTTTTTATCTATAAAATAGATAAAATTTTCACCTATCACCGAGGATACATGGGAAAAAGTCAATGGAGTTGTCATTGTACTCTTAATCCTAGCACAAATTCCCACAAGCCTCACTAGATATTTAAAACAAGTTTTGAACCTGGTTGGGCCCCTATATTGGTTGGAAAATGCCTTCCAGTGTAGGACATCCACCATTTTCCCTGTCCCAATGGGCTAACTACATAGATAAATGTGCAAGGTGTCAAGTAAATAAAGCACTCCATGAGAAGATAACTGCTCAAAATCCTAAAATATAAATTGTTTCATCTCCCCAAAGCAAATCTAAGGAGATGAGGGTGAATTAGGGTTTTACCATGCCAAAACTTCATGAGATTGTGTGTGTATTTGTGTGTCCAAGAATAGTAAGAAATGTCTCCACGAGTATACCCTCCTAGAATATATAAAAATAGCAAGAAGAGACCCTTTGCAACTTCAACCTACAAGAATAATGTCCCAAAAATAGGAAGAAGACTAAGTACAAGAGCATGTTAAGTGATATGTGTGGACCTCCTCGTGTGCCAGAATTCTTCCAATAGCAACCTCCGTAACCATCCAAAATTAAATAATAATAATAGTAATCTAACTTTAAGATCACATCAAAACCAAAAACCAAATTCGTGTATGATACCCCCTTATTCGTGGGACGAGGCACTCCCCTCTGCATCATAGAAAATTTTAGGGGCGAATGTTCGCCCTTTGGGGAAATTAAGGGGTATTAAATTTTTAGTGGGCGAATATTTTGTATCATAGTACATTTTTACAAATCACCTCAAATAGCCCACCTTATTTTAAGGGAGAGGGTAAAAAAGGTAAATTTAGCCCTTGAAATTAGGAGTTACAACCTTCCATTCGCCCATTTTCAAGAATAGGTTTTATTTAAGTGAATCCATTCACCCATTTTCAAGAATAGGTTTTGTTTAAGTGAATCCTATGGGCCAAATACCATATTTATAAAAGAGGTATGGTAAATTAATAAAAAATAAATATGAGAAGTATGGTAAATAATAAAAATTTTTTATATTTACTCTATAAGTTACCTTATATACATGCAAGGGTGAAACAAATAAAAATATAAGTAAAGTGGAGGTATGGTAAATAAATAAAACGTCTTTTTATACTTAACTCAAAAGGTATGGTAAATAAAAAAAATATAAATAAACAGACGTATGGTAAATAAATAAACCTCCTTTTTATATTTAGTCCATAACCTCATTCTATTTATGAAGGCTCAAGAATAGGTTTTATTTAAGTGAATCCTATGGGCCAAATACCATATTTGTAAAAGAGATATGGTAAATTAATAAAAATATAAATAAATGAGAGGTATGGTAAACAAATAAAACATTTTTTTTATATTTACTCCATAAGTCATCTTATATTTACGAACACTCAAAAAATGCGTTATATTTAGGTGAAACCTATGGGAAAAATACCATGGACTAGATTGTTATTAATACCATGTAAAAAACATTATTAACCCTAGTATTAGTATTAATAAAAAAAAATCGCACATGGTATTGACCCATGGTATTCACCAAAATGGCACATGGTATTGACCCATGGTATTCACCTGAAATGTAGCCTATTTAAATGGGGGAATTAAAGCAGCATAGATCCATCTTTACTCTGGATCTACTAACCCCCGAGAGGTATCAAATATCTTGATATGCAAACTAGGATCCCTCTTGGGGCTTGGTGGATCAAGAGTAAAAATGGATGTTGTAATTTAATGTATCTTAAACATTTTAGGTTAGTTAAAATAAAAATCAACTATTAATTTTATTAATTTTTAGAAATTACTAATAGTAATTTTTAAGCTCCAGGTTTATGATAACCCATGGTAATACCAAGATCTTACAAGATTTTATAATTGAGTAAAAATATTCGCCATGCCTGGTGAGAGATTCGCAAAAAATTATATATACATATTATATTATTGATAAAATCGCCTTCCATTTTTCCGATATACCATGGAGATTCGCCCATTTATTATACTTATAAATTTAGGGGGGGTTCTTAAATTTTTCCCTGCTCTACATAGTGATTTGATTGCTAATATTTATGAAGGTGAAGTCTCAGGGTGGAGGCTAGAGTGGTTGAGAGAACAATTTTCTCTCTTATCCACTTGGGTTCAATTCCAAGGGACATATTTAGTCTATTGTGATAATGCTCAAAGAGTAGGGGCCCCCACCCACAATGTCTCGACTCTTTCTATGTCATAGGTTATTGGCATATATGGATTACACATTGTTGGATATTTACTGATCTAGGGACCACAACATTTCCCTATTCTAGGGATCTTCAAATCTTCCACCTAATAGTGATTTGAGTCCTCTCAAAATCACTATTCTTGTGTACCAATTTCTTTGTTGTCCAATCTATGAACAAATTTGAGCTACTCCTCTTATATTCCTTTTAAAAATTTGTAGATGACTCAGCTAGGGAAAAAAATAGTCCACTAATAGTCCATTGACTAACTATTTATAGGTTTCGTTAGATATCTATCCAAAACTCTATAGACAATCCACCAAAATCAACTTTTCTTCATGTCAATCCATTCCTCATATGGCGCATCTCTTCTGCTCAATATTCTTCTTAGGTTCTACCTTCCTTTGGATCTGTTAGTTCCACACATACTTTTGCAAGCCATATTCTAGATCTATGGTCTATATTGCAGAGATAAACCTCGCTCTAAGGGTCACAACCCCTCTTTTTCTACACAGATTTATCATAGTCTTAAGCGCATACCTTATGGACTGAACATGCTAGGAAACCTCCTTAAATATGGAATTATACTTATGTTCTAATTACTTTCGAATAAACCCTATCCACCCATATAAAAAACAAAAACTCTTGCCTCCATAAGAGACTCGACCTAGCTCATATGGATCCATAGATTCCGAGAAGTTCTTTGATTGAATCTTGACCTGAACTTCAGATTTCTATGACCCTCAAAACACAGTTACCTTAGTTAATATTACACTTGCAACTACCTTTTTTATGGCCCTAACTTCCAGTGCATTCCCTCGTTCATTTGTATTTGTCTTTATCACAAACATGTAGCCTACTAACCACCACAAGGTAGGGTGTCAACCCTCTCTACTATTTTAGAATTTGATGCGGGATTCACACATAAACACCACTAAAATCACATGCCCAAATTCTCATGAGCCACCTCTCTTTAGCTCGATCTGCCAAAATATAACCAATAATATGCCATCCTACTTTGTAGCTCGAACCCATTAAGGTATGCATTATTGTGAACCCTCACATGATGATCATGCTCTTAGTGGATGATCATGGCCTCCCTTTAGCAACCCTTACTCATCCCTCTAACTTGGCCTACTTTAGGACTACATCTCTCCTGGTCGACTTGATTAAATGAGTTGTTTCTCACTTGATTTTGTTGCCTTCATACTAAGGCCTCCTTAAATATCTTTTCCTAGCTAGGCCTTTTAGGAACCCCTAGAACTTGTTAATTTTTGCAACTAAGGTAAAACTACACCTTCGACAGCTCAAATGACCAAGATAATGATTTCATTATATTCCTCTTTTCGCGAGCACCAAAATCGACCTAAATATCACCTAATTTTGTTAAGTAGAAGTTGAGTTATGAATTATTTTATTCATACATATATTATGGAATTGGTCGACCCTAACCACATGAGTAACTTCTTGGGTCAGCCTTAACCCCCAGTGAAGCATATAAATAGAAGATGCCTCAAGATCATTTGGACACATCTTCTCTTCTCTTTTGTCTTGGTTCGCACAGGTTCGACTGAAGGAGTTCGCTCAAGGGTCTGAAATCATAGGCAAAAGATTCACTCTGGGTTAGGGTATTCTAGATCTCAATCGTTGGCTCAGAATAGGGCATTCTAGCCCCTGGTCGCTGGCACATAAGCCTATAAGAGTGACTATATATGCTTTTAGGCTAGCATAGAGGCTTATGGGAGCAACTATGTGTTCATAGGTAGATCAGAAGGTTCTAGTCCTCAATCGCTCACATAGAGTAGTCCTAGGAGTGACCAGGACATTAGGGTTGCTAGCACAACAACAATAAGCGAGAGAATTTTGATTTTAGTAGTATTATTCCATAGTTGTGTGCATGCAGGCTTCTTGAGAGTGACTATAAGGTCACAGTCGCTTGCATATAGTGACCAAGAGAGTGACCAAGGAGTTCCAGTCACACACAACCAGTCATGATGAGGGCGACCAGAGTTCAGATCTAATATTTGACATCTTGGATTCAATTGACTTTAGTTATCTGGTATATATGGGTTTCTCTCTATTGGTATATAGATTTGTAGATATGTAGATCTAATTTGTTACTTTTCATTGCAAACATATGTATTTGGCTCATTGACAGTGACAACAGTTCTCAACAGTGTTCGACACAGTGGCAACAATATACAACAATTGACATCAGTTTGTGACAACACATTACAACCATCAGTATGAGGGTTTTGACTCCTAGCATGATTAGATATGTTTCATAGATATCATTATTGTTTTGTTGCATAGATAAAGTTATGGATCATTGTACTCTCTTTTGTTGCCTCACTTGATGACAATCTAAGAAGAAGAAGATTTGCAAGGGTTTCCCCATAGTGGGTTTCCCTTGGTCTCAAACCAATCCTGGTGTCTCTATGTGTGTGCATGCTTTCTTCTACTATTCCTTTTATATTTTTCTGCATTGATGATGATGGTGATGTTGTTTCTTTCTATATAATTGCATATGCTGGTGTATAATTGTGTAGATCTGAATAATTTAATGATGATATGGGGTGAACTTAATGTATTAATGATGAAATGCAACTATCATAGAAAATAACAATGTTCCCCTATGAAAAATTAAAATGATATGAGGGTTGGGCTAAAGAAAATCCATGGAGATCACCCCAATGATGACACCATTGATGGAAGCAATAAGAGGATGGTGGAGACCTAAAATAATTGTAGGGTTTGAAGGAAACCCTAGGTAACTTGATTATTAGGGTTTGATGGACTATATGAGTTTAGGGTTGGAGAGAAAACCTTGGTTTGTGGAAAATATATGAGATATAGTATGGTCAATATGATTAAGCACTTGTGGGAGATTTGATGAAGCCATAGATGGGATAATAGCTAGCATATTTGTTTGGATACTTGAAGACAAAATTTCTATATTGGCCTTGGACATTGATGGCTCTTGAAGATTGGTTCAAGATGGAGAGGATCACCTCTCATTGAGGATAATTATTTCTTTTCCTATGATGCTTCTTACTTGTTAGATATAATGATTATGTTTATTTTTTGTACTTCCTGCATATGTATTTGAGTATATGGGTGTTTCTAACCTCCTTGATGAGATGAGATGTGTAGATTCTTCTTAAGGATCATTTTGAGATGCATATCTGGAAAGAGACAAAGAGATGCTTGATGAAAAGATGGAAAATTTCTTCAAGTGACCTATGCGTAGGTGCCCACGTATTTGAATACCACAAGGTATGCATGGTATGTCGTGTTTCAGCTATTGGCTCGGTTAGCCGTAAGGTATGACCAGAATGCCTCTTTAATGTCTCATACATGTATATGAAAGTGACTTGGATCTATGTCTCTTATAATTAAATGTTTGTCCTAGTGTTGAATTTTATATCTTCTTGAATCCTATGAGGCTATCTAATGTTGATACATTGATACACTTGATGTTTGGCTAACAAGCTATGGTCTATCTGTTAGATATCTTGATCCTATAAAGAAGGCTAGCACCTTGGCTCTAGAAAATGATACTCTTGATATTTGTCATGATGGATTTCATATAAAATGATAGTTCATTAACTCCTATACATGAGTCTATTGGTAATGCTTGCATTAAGCATGATGAAAGCATATGGAAAGAGTGATTGACACTCTTGTTGTTTCGATAAAGCTTTATTGAATGACCTAATTTGATCTCATTGGTCCTAAAAAGCATGATAAACTTTATGTGAGAGGTATAAGTGTAAGATTGATATTCTAGATCTCTTACTACATGTGGCCTTGTCTTGACAGCATATGGTTAAACTGAATGTCCTAAATTGATGGAGTGACTTGATAGAAAGTTTTATTGTGTTCATAATATTTGAGATCTATCTGTTTCTTTGAGTCTAACCTTTGATGAAATATTGATTCTCATAGCCATATGTTTATGATATAACATATCTGTTGTTATATGACTCTAGTAGAGACATATTGATGACATGAATGAAGATATATGAAGTAGATCCCCAATCAGAGGGAGAATGTCTTTTCAAGACACTTACTCATACTATTATTTGTATTCTATGTTGTTGAAGTATAATTTATGTGCATATGACAGTATTGATCTGCAACAGAGTCTTAGATTTGAATCCCTTACATAAATTAGGGTTTCTACTCTTTATGCACTCACACATCTAGGAGATTCCATCCCTGGACGCACTCATGCTAAGGCCTAGACAACGTCCAGGCAGCTAAAGTCGCTCTCATGCTAACCTGAAGAGAGAAACCAGGGGTTTGACTATTGTTGACCATCATCTGAATATTTATGAAGCTGTCTGAGCTCTAAATCATGATGTCCTTGACATATTTTGCCACTGTTAACTGATTTCTAAAGTTGTTGAGTTAAATTTTTTATTATATAATGAAGTATTTTGCTTGAAATCAGATGGTCACCTAGAAGATGTTAGTACCATAGATGTATTACAAATAACAGCAAAATATGCTAGTAGAAAATGGTTGAATTTTTGCTATAACATGAACACACAAATTGAACTTGTGTTTGTAGGTGACCGCAACATACATATAAATATGTCACTATGCTTGTGCTACAAGAGGGTGGCATGATTTGGCATTAGTAGTATATATGAAAAGTGATTTTTCATGATGCTTCACAATAACTTTGAATTGATAATTGAGATGTGATTTGATTATAGATTATCTACGATAACAATTTGGACTTGACATGATGTCTAGTAATATCATTTGACTATTGTTGATTTTCCCTGATGTCAATGCTATGTGGACACTATGACTTATGTCGGTATTCAGAAATTATCCTCCTTGTTCTTATCACAATGGTTGAAAAATGATAGTTGTGATTTGGCATGAAAAATTGAACCTGCATAACTCATCCTTGATGTATGCATTTGCACCTAGTGACAGGATAAATTGTATTATGATTATGAGAATGACTTAATCATGTTCGGATTGATATTGCATGACTTGTTGGCATGATGAATTCATGATTTGATATGAGCTCCACCTTGGCATGATGAATTCATGATTTGATATGAGCTCCACCTGTCTCCTGGTTAAAAGCCTTAATACTATGATAATGATATCTTTGATAATTTTCATGGTTTGGCTTGTAAAAATATTATTAGTTGACTTTGTTGTTGATGGTACAACATTGAGTTATGTAAGGATGATAATGTTGCCTTAGCAAGGAATTATTCTCAAAGAATTACAATCCAAATATGTCTAGATTTAAAAGTTATCTGATGAAGTTAGGATGATGAGTTCCAAGGTATGGCTTTGATATTGATTATGGTCTTGCTTTTATATCTTGATGATCTACTTGTGATAAGTGATGAGCCTCTGATGATCTAAATCAGAGGGAGATGGCTTATGAAACCCGAAATAATGTATCTCAACATGATGAATCGATTTCTGGAATTTGGGAAAGAAATTCCATATTGCAAAGCTATTGGAAAATGTTTTTGAAAAATGAAAATGAAAATCCTTGGATACTCTGATTTTAAGTTCAATATGTTGTTGAACTTGACATGGAATCTGACAGTTGAATCATTGTTGTTCCATTGTAAACATCCATTTGTATATGTATGGTGTGCATAGAACTTTAATGAATTCATGAGTGAGTTGCTTCACTCACATAGAGTTTCTATCGAACATGCATTAAAATATATGCATGACGTGTTGTTATGTGGCATCATTATCAACCTTGGGAGAATGGCCATATCCCAGCCAAAAATGGGTCCTATTGAGTGCAATATTGAATCCTTCGACATATTCCTCACTCAATTGTCATTAAGTGATGGGTTTTCTCAGAAGTGCTTCACACCTATAAACTTTACCAAAGTTGTTCTTGAGTCTTTGGAGGTGGTTAGCTTTTCAAAGCACACACGTACAAGAAGACGAGAAATAATATGCCCGACTAATTTGAATTTATCTCCCTGCGAATAGGGTGTTCCCATTCATAAACCTAACGACTCGCTCTACTTCTTTCTTCTGAACAACTTTGGGACTTGCCATGAATCGTGAGACAATTCCTACCCCATAACTATAAATTTCTTAATTAAATATATACCCATGAGATTAGAATCTGTGCAAAGAGAACTCCGTTCTTGTTTCAAAAGAAATTGCAATCGACTTGTACCATGCTATTTAATATTTTTTGTATTTATTCACATCCTTGGTCTGTGACATAAAGATGCAACATACTACCTTGCATTTTCTATACTAACACTCCTAAAAAATAATAAAGTCCCCAAATCTATCATTTCAAATGATCTATGTAGCTCACCTTTTGGTTTCTAAATTATCGAACTTGTTACCTATATTGATGACATCTTGTACAACCGATACCACAGTGACAATATATGTTAGAGTTTTATCTGTGTTTCTCTGAAGGTCTCTCTCCTTAATTAGAGCAGCAATACCTTGCAGTTTCCATTTAGGGGAGAAGTGTACCCAGTAGCAAGCTTGGCATGTGTGCAGATGGGTTGAATGCACATTAGACTTTATCTGTTGTTTTGAAGGTGTTTCTCCTTTTAGCAGTACTTCATCTCAGTAGATCCTTTCAGTTTGCACCTTCAGTGGATGCATGTAGCCTTGAGATACATGTTGTAGATTATAGTTTTCCTATGAGGGTGTAGCAGAGATGAAAGAAGTAAATTGATTTTAGGCATCTCGTGGTTCTTGTATGCAAGCATGTTTGTTTATTATTTCCCAAACTTATATAGAGCCATATTTAGTATGATTTTATAGTTTGAATTATATTCTCACTTTTCCTAATTTAGGTGCTTTTCTTAGTTCTGTTTTATGCACAGAATTATCTTTAAGAAAAGTGTAGAGTAGAGAATGGTCATATCTCAGCCAAATTTTTAACTTCCCTAGACATTAGGGTTTGGTTAGAACACCTCATGGAACAGTTCCCTGAGAGTGGGGAGATGTTGTTTTGGTCTTTATGCATCAGTTTTTCAGTGATAGAATGGGTTGGATTTTAGAGGAGAGAACTATTGTAGCTTGTACTTGGACATTTTCTGGAAATCAAAGGACACAATTTGTAGCTATTATCTAGGAATTCATGTTCAGTAAGTTTGTGATGTTGTTTTATCAGTGTTAGAGCTTTATATGAAAGATATCCATCTTCTCTTTTCATTAATCAATTCCTCAATGGTTTTCCTTACTTTTTATAAACAAAATTCTTTGCATAAAGATCTGTTTTGATGGAAAAATCATCAGGTGTTACTTTCTTTCTTTATTAATGAATTCATGTTTCATGCTCATTAAGACCTTTTTCTTCTTTTAAACACTACACTACATCGACAAACCCTAATATCCATCACAAAAGTAATGCTACCTTGCTCCTTTATATATATGTTGTTGTAACCCTTTGATCCTCTGACCTAGCTACCCGGTTTTTCTCCCTTATCCAACCATAAAAACCTAAGGAATTTAGACTTTTTTGATCCATAACATGTTTAGAGAATTTTCGATGAAATCACATAAATGATCTTTTGTCGACGCGTTTCGAACCAACCAGTGTGGTTCATCGTTAGGACCTGACAATGAACCACACTGGTTGGTTCGAAACGCGTCGACAAAAGATCATTTATGTGATTTCGCCGAAAATTCTCTAAACATAAAAACCTAAATTTTCCAAAACCTGCCTGAGCCTAGCTATCTAGCCTAAAATCCTTTACATTCCAGTCATCTCTTGGTTGTGATTTCATAGAGAGAGCCCTCTATGGTTTGGTATGGCTAGCTATGAAACTAAAATCTTGGTCTGTGGTTACCTACGTCAATCTCCTCATTAGCCTGGGACATTGTGGTGGATAACATAGGGCATGACAACTAAGGAGTGCTAAGGTGTTCTAGTGAATGTAAGGTTTCAAAATAATGGAAGAATGTAATATTGCTAGTTGTGAGGTCATGACTGCCAAGATGTGTTAGGGAATGCTAGGGCATGTTAACACGTACCAGATAATACAAAGACATGTCAAACATGCTAAGATGTGACAAGTATTAAGGCATGCCAAGATGAACAAGGGTGTGACATTACATGCAAGGGACCGTCAAGGCAACAAAAGGGAGGAACAAGTTAAGCTACAAGGAAATGAGCACATAATAGGGTTAATAAGTCATCAATTTACCTTTTCCATGAGGGGCATGCTAGGCACACCAACACTAGGTGCCAATAGGTGTAAAGTGCCAAGTGCCAATGCATTCTAGGTGCCAAATCTTCCTCCATTTTTTCTCATCTAGTTTCCAATAATTGATCTCAAATAACTTTAATATTAAAGCATACCAAGTCATCTCAACGCATGCCAAACATGCAAGACTTTCCAAGTGCCAACATTTGCCTAGTGCCAATGTGCATCACATAGTGGGATGCATGCTATGAAGTGGTAGAGCATATCAAAGAGTGCTAAGGTGTGCTAGAAAGTTCCAATGCATGCTGAGGAGTGTTAGGGAGTACTAGGAAAACACAACGGAGCACCAGGTCAAAATGCATGGAAGTGAATGAATATAAGGGTGTGTCGAGGAGTGTTAATGAGTGCTAGTTGTCATGCCAAGGAGAGAGTGACAAGGTATGCTAAGCATGGGTAAGGCATGCCATAGAATATGAGGGCATGTCAAGAATTGCTATAGTGTGCTAGGTAGTTTCGGGGTGTGCTAACATGTGCCAAATAATTCCAAGGCATTCCAGGTGCTAATACATGTTAGGATGTGCAGGGTTCCAGAGTATGCCAATATGCGTCAAGGAGTTTCAAGGAAACGAAAGGAATAACCAAGCTAAAATGTAAGGAAATAAACACATAAGTGGATTAATAAGTCGAGACTTTATATTTTTCAAAAGGGGCATGCTAGGCACACTAATAATATGTTCCAATACATGCCAAGTGCCATTGTGTGCCAAGTGTTAATGTTTGTCAATGCAATATTATGCCAAGGTATTTGAGAGCATGCTAGGGACTACAGGGCATGCCAACACCTGATAGGGGAGTGATATGCTATGCTAGCGCATGGCAACATGTGCTTGGGTGTCTTGCTCATGGAAAGATGTTCTAGGTACAAATATGTTCCAAGCCATGCGAGGTGCCAAGGAATGTTAGTGTACTATTCCAAAGCATGTTAAGGTGTGCCATGAGTGTTGAGGAGTGCTAGGTCTCTCTAATTAATAGAATTGACAGATCTTGATAATGTATTAAATAATATAGTTCCTACACACACTAGTGGAACTTTATTTAAAGGAAATTTTCTAGATAATAAACCTAATAGAGATGAATCATGTGTTGACTCATAGGAAAAATATATTGTTATGACTTGAGGGAAATGATACACACTGATTACTTCTTAAAAAATTGACTGACTATAACCACTACGACCTTGGACACATAATGAAAAAGACTCCACAAGAATGGTTTTAAATCATTATATTTTGACAAAAAAATATAGTAACAGGTACATAGCGTCATAAAAAACTCATTGGAATGGTCAACGACAACAAATTATTTTTTGACCGTCACCAAAAGTAACCAAAAAGAGCATTGGTGAGGGTCAATAAAAGATCGTCACTAGAAGTGTCACCAAAGAGAGAATTAATGATGAGCCTTTAATGACCCTCATCCAAGGTGTCACCAAGGAGAGAATTAGTGATGGGTATTTAACGACCCCCACCAAAAGTGTCATTGAAAATGGTTTTGGTGACAAACCTTAAAGGACCATCACTATATACACTTACAACAACAATTTTTTAAAGACTGTCACCATATGCGACATTGGTGACGGACCTTAAAGGTCCGTCATAGGCATGAAGCATCATCAAAAACTCATTGGAATGATCAATGATGATGAATTTTTGATGATCACCAAAAGTAACCAAAAAGAGCATTGGTGAGGGTCAATAAAAGATCATCACTAGAAGTGTCACCAAAGAGAGAATTAGTGATGGGCCTGTAATGACCCTCACCAAAAGTGTCAACAAAGAGAGAATTAGTGAAAAGCCTTTAACGACCCTCACCAAAAGTGTCATTGAAAATGGCTTTGGTGACAAACCTTAAAGGACCATCACTATATACACTTACAACAACGTTTTTTTAAAGACCATCACCATATGCGACATTGGTGATGGACCGTAAAGGTTCGTCAGAGGCATGACCCTCACCAATGACCTTTTTTCTTGTAGTGAGGTTCTAGACACATTGGCAGGTCAAAAATTATTCTCTTTCCTAGATGGCTTGAGTGGCTACAACCAAATCCAAATTGCCCCCGAAGACCAAGATAAGACTACTTTCACCTGCCCCTAGGGGATGTTTGCTTACAGGGTATTACCTTTTGGACTATGCAACGCACCTGCTACATTTCAGAGAGCCATACTCGGTATTTTTGTAGACTTGATAAATGAAGGACTAGAGGTATACATGGATGATTTGACACCCTATGGAGATGACTTCGAGCAGGCATTACAGACATTGGAGAAAGTCCTGGAAAGATGCATTGCTGCTAGGCTCCGTTTGAGCCATGAGAAATGCCATATGATGATGACAGAAGGCATAATCCTAGGCCATTACATCTCATCAACTGGAATTCTAGTAGATCCAACAAAAATACAGGTAATCCTCTTACTAGATATCCCCTGCACTCAAACAGAGGTACACAATTTTCTAGGATTTGCTAGATATTATCGAAGATTTATAAATAAAAATTCACAGATTGCTGCACCATTATATGCCTTGACAGGAAATATTGATTTTATATGGACTGATAAATGTGACATTGCCTTTGTAGAATTAAAGTGGCTGCTATCAACAGCACCAGTATTACGAGGCCCAAACTGGGATATACCATTCCAGATTTCATTAGACACATTAGATACAGCCATTGGAGTAGTTCTTGGCCAAGAAGACAAGAAACCCTATGTGATATACTACATTAGCAAAAATTTAACTCTTGCTAAGTTGAATTACATAGTGACAGAGAAGGAGTTTCTAGCTGTCATCTACGCTATTAATAAATTCAGACACTATATAGCAGGATACTCTGTCGTCCTATATACTGATCACTCTGTTATCAAATATTTATCTAATAAACCTATTACAAATGGAAGAATGACACGATGGTTAATCCTTTTGCAGGAACTTGACATAATGATCAAGGATCGACCAGGAAAGGAAAATCTGGTGGCAGACTTCCTCTCACAAGTGCCAAGAACAAACGACGCAGTGGCAGTAGAAGACCAGTTCCCCGATGAGCACCTGTTTGCTGTGACCATGAAAACACCGTGGTACGCAGATGTGGAAAATTACTTAGCTGTGGGAAAACTACCCAAACACCTGACACCCAGAGAAACGAAATTGATAGTGCAACGCAACACTTGGTTCTCCTAGATCAGAGGATACCTCTTTCACACACGAGCCGATATGCATATCCGCAAGTGTATCAAGGAAGACAGAATTTACAATATCCTAAAAGCCTGCCACGATGGACCTTGCGGTGGACACTTTGCAGACCGCATGACTGGACATAAAATCTTACAAATGGGCTATTATTGGCCCACAATTTTTAAGGACGCCAAGAAATTTGTCCAGGCATACGATAGCTGCCAAAGAATGGGTCGCCCTGGCTAGTCTGACGAGATGCCCCTACACCCACAGCTAGTCATCAAACCCTTTGAACATTGGGCGTTAGATTTTATTGACCCAATAAATCCATCATCTAATCAAAAATCATATATACTGGTTGCAATGGAATACGTGACTAAATGGGTGGAGGAAGTAGCGTTACCAAGTGCAACAGAGGAAACAGTAATCAATTTTCTCTTTGAAATTTTTGTGCGGTATGGTTTACCTAGAGAAATAAATACGGATGGAGGGCCACAATTTGTAGGCCATAAGATTGCTGCTACACTAAAAAATCATCACATTTTGCACAAAATCACCTCTTTGTACCACGTGCAAGCAAACGCCCAGGAAGAGAGTACCAACAAGGTAATCAAGGCCATTCTAACAAAGACAATCGCCTTACACAGACGCGACTAGAATACCTGATTGCCAGAAGCCCTGTCGGCATATCGCATGGTTTGGATGAATACAACAGGATACTCCCCATATTAACTAGTGTTTAGTAAGGAACCTATATTCCCCATAGAATTTGAAATATAGACATTAATGATAGCCCAAGAAGTGGGGATGGATTTGAATGAAGCACAAATCAATAGATTACAACAAATAAATGAATTAGATGAAATTCAGTTATTGGCTCTTCAACATGCTCCACTTATTCAATAACAAAGAGCAAAATGGCATGACGCCCTCATCAAGAAAAAGACATTCCATGAAGGCGACTGGGCGCTTCTGTACAATTCCAGGTTCTAGGACTTCCTGGGCAAACTCCAGACTAGATGGTTAGGTCCCTACGAGATAAAAGAGGTGCACGATAATGGCACCCTTACATTAGCCACCATTGATGGGTCTGGCTATTTCTTTAAAGAAAATGGGCATCGAGTACGCCTCTACCACAAATAGCTTACAAGGGAATCCTTTTGCCAACAGATACGTGAAGATTCTATGATACAAATTCTTGTTGCAGAAGGCAACTCTTCGATAGCACCAGTTCTGTAAAACATTATTTTTCACACTTGTAAATACAATTGTTCTTTCTATTTTTTTCTATTTTTTTTCTTCTGTATCATTGCCCTTCTGTTGTTTAGTGAAGTAGGGATGATTTCTTGTTTGTGTTTTTTCTCTCCCTGTTTTCTTTTGTTGTTCCCTCTAAGGAATAACACTTTTTCATGTGTTGAATTGTTGTTCCCTACAGGGAACAGCTACTATTCCCTAAAGGGAACAACACTTTTCCGTGTGTTTTTGTTGTTCCCTATAGGGAACAACTGTTGTTCCCTCCAAGGAACAGTTGTTGTTCCCTCCAGGGAACAACATGTTTTTCCTAAGTATGATTTTGTTGTTCCCTTTAGGGAACAACACCTTGTCCGAGTGTTTTTTGTTGTGCCCTCCAGGGAACAATGCTTTTTTGAGTGTTTTTATTGTTCCCTCAAGGGAACAGCACTTTGGGAATATTTTCGAGAACAACCCTTTCTTCCCATTGCATGAGCATTCCTAGCCCATCCCAGCTCATTTTTTTTAATCCTCTTTATGGCATAAAGTACAATACATATATGAGGACAACAAGTATGGAGTCTATTGAAGCATCGAATATCCTTAACATTATTATCTCTAACAAGGCTACTTTGTGATGATCAAAAAATAAAGGACACAATTATATATATCACTTTACTACCCTCATTTCTGCTATAAATGATATTGATTGATTATCTTCACCATTCTAGTTCTACTCCCTCTAGTATAATTCTCTCTACTTATTATCAATAATATTATGGGTATACTTTTTTTTTCTATTGATATGTTCAAACTTCTTCTGCCATCCCTACTCTTAAGTAGTACTGAGCCACCCTCTATATATAAAATGGGGAGTGTAAACAAAAATAATAATAAATACATACATATATATATATATATATATATATATATATATTATATATATATATATATATATATATATATTCACTAACAATTTTATTTTTTTGATCTACAGATGGAGGATAGGGGGTCTCTTCATGAGCCAGCCTACCATGTTCATAGGGATGTGGCGAAGTGGCATTCCCACTATGGCTACCACACCAAGGATATGATCCAATGGATGCCTCAAGAAACAAAATCTTTTGAACAGGAGGTCTCATCACGAGTCGGCTTGACCACTTTCGCTACTTCCCAGTGAATGGCAATGTGTTCATCTGGTTACCATGCCAACACATTGATCTCTATTGTTGACATCATAATGCACTTCCCCAACTATACATAGAGGATCCTGGATCCTAAGGGTTAGAAAGCAACTCTGTTGAGGCTATGGAGGCCTGCAAGCAACAGAAGCTCTACTTATGGTATTGAAGTTTTATTTCCTACATCAATAATTATTAAAATGCCCTCTTCTTATTTTTCTATTTTTTCTAGGGAGAGATTATTTCCCTAACTTACCTTACCTTGAACCTTTATGCATGAATTAATCTTTTCTAAAATCAATCACATTATTTTCAAGTGGAATAATGGCGATAAGGTATAATCTCTTGCGTATGTTGTCCTTTTCATTTATCGCATCACCTCACGACATCTTATCACTTATTAATAATTCTTGTTACATGCCTCGTCTTCATTACTCCAATATCCTTTTACGATCCTTTCATTAATATACATACTCTGCCGCCTTTACTGCCCAATCCATCACCCCTATACTTCATCACCAGAACGTCATCTTTTCGTCCATTCAGTCGTAGGCAGCGTTTAATTTCGAGAGGGGGCGGGGACCTCCAGTACGCTCATGCATGCATTGTCATCGTTTTATTAGATTTTGTAGGATAATACGACATCCCATAATCACAGAGCATGTGGCATTATAACAGTCCTCAATTTAACGGTATTTATTTTCATAAAACATCACCTGACAGTGTTGTTACAACTACTCGTTGTTCCATCTCTCAGCTGCTTCTCGTTGTTGTGTTTTTTCCACTACATTAATCATTTGCGAGAGTAGGAAGAACTCAAGCATCACAGGAGATAAAACAGTGCGCCGAGAACCTTTAATATTGGTTGTCTCTGATGGAGCCAGGGAAATTCTAGTTCACGCAAGATAGACAACATATTTTACAAGATTTCAACCCCCCAATGAGGAAATCGCCATTGAATTTCTACATAATCTAGAAAATGGACAATCCTTGGTAAGAGGTAGACAAATCACTGTATCAGATGCTATGATAGTAGAGGTGTCTGGGCTACCAGCAGAAGGACCAGTATGGGATGAAAAGCGACTAAAGTTGCACGACGCTATGGAGATTTTTAGGGACTCAAACTGAGCTCATACCTACTCGAACAATCGCCACACAAGCGAGATTGCATGCAGATTTAGTAGATGCAGCTGCTCAGATGGAGGATTGGACCTCCCACAATAAATAAGTGCAGACAGAGGATATCCACTCTTGTAGCATAGGCACTCAGACAGAGCATATCCCCTATTGTAGCATAGGTACTCAGACAAACATACAATCCAAAGACATCCTGACGCACCATGACCCTATTTTACTAAATCTTCAGGAGTAATTGACACAAGCCTAGCTCGCTTTAGAACGATATGAACAAGAGACAGTCCCCCTGCAGAGATATCAAGAGCTACAAAAAAAACTTAGGGAACTAACTATAATGAAGAAAGAGACCTTTGACAGGTGTAGAAAGGGGGAAGAAAAGCTGGAGAAGGTGAAACTCAAGCTAGACATAGTCATGAGTCAGACAAACACCATCTGCTCACTATATTCAAATGTCCTGACATGTAGGTCTCCTGCCACTAATTATGCCCTGTTCTTATTAGAACGGTACCTATTATTAAAATTCAAAGTCGTAAGAGCTGGTAAACCAATTCAATTAGGGACAATTGAATATTTTATAAATTGTTGCAAGGAACATGGTGCAAAGGTCCAGAGGCTTCTTTGTGAGTTCAATCTACATAATTTCATATTAGAAAACGAGGTGGAAAAGAACCCTAATCCTTTTGTTGTAGACGTTCAATTCTAGGCTTTTATCTATTTTGCAGTCAACCAACTCAAATGGTTTAAAGCTTATAATGCATTCCAAAGACAAGAACATGGGTTGGATCTTTGGGTGAGGAGTGAACCTAAACACCCTTTACAAATGTTTCCTAACCATAAAAAGATGATGAAACAAGAGGGGGTTATTAAAACTTTAGGGCCCATACATGGGGAGATTGTGCATAAAGGAATATCATATTTCCTTTCCATTCAAGAAAGATCCTTCACTGCATATAAGGTCAGATGGATGATCTCCACTAATAGTGTGAAAGAAAGGGAACCATTTAATTATAGGAATTTTAAAGTTGTTGAAACCCAGATGATCACCTATAGCAATCTTATTTTGAGAGAAGGACCTCATTGGTTAGGATGCTGGTTTCAGAGTCCCATTATTTGGTATCCTCCTGAAGGGTATCGGGCTGACTACGAGTTGCCTGAAGGGAAAGAAAAGCCCGACTTTGTGCTCTTGGCTCAACATCATGGCTTTAGGCCAATTTTTGAAGCTTTCTCTCCAGCCTACTCTTTAACTACATTGCATAAGAACTATTCACTTTTCATGAGGACATGAAACAAGGTAAGCAAGGGAGTATGTTGAGTTATGCAATGGGTATGTATTTACTCTCAATTACATTGCCTTTTTCCTCTTTTCTTATCTCTTTCGTACCTTGATACACTAACATATTGATGGATTATGATAAGAAATGAATGAACTACTCTCGATTAAGATTTAGCCACCGTAACTAACTCTTATTCCTTTTTATGCAGAAAAACGACAAAAGGAATAGTTGTTGTTCCCTAGAGACAGAACATCGTAAACCAATAAAGGAGGAATGAGGCACGTCGGTTGCGGTTAGGCCAGAGGAAGAATCAGGAGGATCAACGCTAAATAAGAAGATTGTCAGAAGATATAATTCAGTTGTGAATCCCTCATAATCTCCCGATCTTGAGGGATCACATTTATCTTTTATCTTTTTTACTATAAAAGTGAAAACTGTAGGAGGAAAGGGGAGCAATCTCTATTTATTTCAAATTGTAATTTTAATTTACAAACGCATGCTTTTGAGGAACATAGTCGTATTGTAATGAGGATTGAGTTCAATGGTTAATACATAATTTGCATTGATGTTCATTCGTATTTTCTGAAGTAGCTCAACAGTATCGCTGGTGGCTAAGGGCCCGGCCTCTAGTGGATCAAACTGTTATCCTTTGTGTTATATCTTTCCAATTCATCCAAGTTTAATTGGTTTGATGTTTTTCCATTCTCTTCTAGTTTACCTTGTTTTCTATTTTCTAATTTCCTGTATTGCAGTTAGTTTACTTTCCTTTATTTTGACCTTATGTACTTCGCAACTTTGTCATTTGATTCCATTTATGCTTACTGTAGATTAAATTGATTATTAGTTAAGGAATTGAATCTTATTGATTACAATAAGAGTGTGGTTATTATAGAATCAGCTGAAAGAAATTGGTTAATGCTACTAAACTCTCGGTTGACATCATTTCCATTTGAATTGCTTAATTGAGATTGGGTGTGATTTAGATAGAATCAGCTAGAAGAGATTGGTTAATGTTACTATGCTCTCGGTTGATGCTATTGTCAATTGAATTGCTTGTTTAAGATTTGATTACGATTTCAGTTGAGAATTAAGTCTTGATGCTTAGATGTAATATTTCCGTTAACAGTTTCAGTTTGGGTTTTATAAATGCATTCGTTTACTCTTGTATCAAAGTTTTATATTTCATTTTAAAAAGCATTACTCTCTAGATTTATAGCTTGCACATATTGTGTACACTCTTGGAATAAAAGGACTTGCCCGAGTTGATAATTAATGTGAGGCAATTAAGAGTTTTAAAAGACACCTTTTAGCACCCAACATCTGCCATACTCTATTTAAAGCGAAGTTCATAGGAACTTCGTACTTTACACTCGTACATGCATATTGATCAATCTTATAGAAAGAACGTATATATAAATACTTAGACACACAAAACTCATATAACACACAGATGTACAACAACACATATATTTCCATTATATACATTATTCAATTATAGACTAAAGCCTCACAGCCCGAACCACAAATTACCCTGCGACTACATTGTATCCTCCCTTCTTCTCTTTCACGCAACACAAACTCTCTTTATATAGGAAACTAAAAAGGCGTGGATCATCTAAGATCCAATATTTTCTCCTACAGATTTCTCAATCAAATCCCCTAAATCTCTCTATATGCATACATGGCAGATAATTACATTTAATCAAACCTTCTAAAAACTTATCAATTCCATCAATTTAGCTCTATTTTAACAATTTTTGCCCCAGTTTACAATGATTATCCACGTTTTCCCTTTCACAGCTTTAGATTCCTATTTTAATGAAGGGTGCTTAGATGCTCCTGCATTAGCCTACATTGTCATTGACAACACGTTCAATGAGATATTATCCCATTTATAAAGTTAGTTTCCCCTTTACTTCGACCATCATCGAGAACACATTCAATGGGAGATTATCACATTTCAAACGTTAGTTTCCGTTATACTTCAACCATTGAAGGAGGAATTTCAGGAAATTAGTTTGTTATATGTCTACATATCATTTTAATTATTTATTTATTTTCTTTGTCTTGGGGAGAAACTCAATTTATTAATTCGAAATTTAGGAATTTTTTGAAACTAGGTGGACTTAAGTTCAAATCCCACTAAGTGTAGATCTTAAACCCCCATAGGTTGTTAGGTGTGGAGCCTGATTATCTTCTGTATTCAAAGGTACTGCCACATTGTACCCTAGTTCGAAATGGGGTGGCAACACCGCCAGTAAAATATTCGCTGCAGGGGGGGTCCAGGGGGGGGCGGCTGTGACCTTTGGGGAGCCCCCCCCTGGTGGGGGTTTCGGGGGAAACGCCCCCAAAGCTAAGAATATATGTAAAACTTCCTTGTAAAATGTATAGTAATTTCTAGTCAATCTGGGCCATTCATTAGGCCGAGATCTGACGGTGGAAGTTATGTCTAATTTAGGGTTTTTTGCCCTAGAAGGCAACCCCTCACTATATATGAGGGAATTGTATTGCGTCTATGTAGATATGTATTATGAGCGAGAAAGAGAGAGGAGATTGAGAGTGAAGAGGGTGTTACAGCGGATCTGCTGTAGGTTGTATCTCTTCAATTTGTTGGATAATATAAAAGGAAGGACTGGTTGTTTCTCCGTGGACGTAGCCCAAACTGGGTGAACCACGTATATCTATGTCTCTCTTGTTTATGCATTTTCTGTGTTTATATTTCTGCAACATTTTATGTGTTCCATTGCTCCATAATATATAATTTCTAACATAGGTTTACTAGTAATTACGTGTCAGCTGGGTTGTTATGTTCATGCAGGATACCAGACAAAAAACCCATTTCATTAAAAAAAAATTAACATTTAGTTAATGAAATATAGATTTATTTTCAAAAATTAAAAATTAAAAAAAAAAATCGCATGGGCCAAGCTTGCCCGATGGCCCCCTCATAGGCAAGGGGCTACTATGTCACCTGTAGGCGTGGCAGGCCTAGCCATGGGCATGTCCGCCAGTGGTATAGTGGGTGTTCCAAGGATGGTCGTTGTGCTGAGAGTGGGCATGCCCACAGTCGGGCACACCTACCCAAGGCACAAGACTACTGTGCCTTGGGCGGACACACGGCGGGCAAGCCCAGTCGTGGGCATGCCTGCATGCCCATTGTGCCACAGGCGGGCTCGCCCAAGGCTAGGCACACCCACCCAACACACAGGCCCTTCTGTGGCTTGGGCGGGCACGCTCGATCATGGGCTTGCCCACCCATGGCACAGTGGGTGTGCTTGCCACGCCTACTATGCCGTGAGTAGGCATGCCCATGGTCGGGCATGCCCGGTTGGGGTATAACGACCCCTAGCAAGAAGGAGAATGATTATGAGAATCAATCCTCTACTTTCCAAGAAGTTGTTGTGCCCCGGGTGAGCATGCCCACTGGCGGCACAACAGCACCCTATTAGGCAGAGGGTTGATTCTCAGAATTGGCCCTTGCCTGCCAGGGGGTTGATTCTCAAAATTGGCCCTTGCCTACCAGGGGGTTGATTCTCATAATTGACCCTCTCCTACTAGGGGGATATTCCAAGAATCAACCCTTGATAGGCCCCTCAAAAACTACTGTTGAACGAACCCGACCTGAGCTAATGACTAAAAATCTAGCAAGTGGCTCCTAAAAGGAAAATAAGTTGGTTTATTATTGGAAGAAATCATAAGAAGTGAAGCGTATATAATTTGCATGGTTTGTGAAAGATACAGAAGGCAAATAATATCTAAAAATATATCTATATGTTGGTATGATTTACGATGGTGGAAATTATGAGGTGCTAGGAAAAGTACTAGACATATGTTTGATGCCAAATACTGAAGTTGTTTATGTACCTAAAAAACCTTCCAAGTCACATGACAAGATTAGATATCAATTTGCATTGTCGATGTATGACACGACAGATGATTCTACAAGGATATGTAAGAAAATCATAAATGACATTGCACAAAATGTCGTTAGTATTGTTATTTATATTTATCTATTTTGTGTTATTGTAACTGTATCATTATCTTTTATATAACTTAGTTTTTAATGACATATTATATTTTGTTTGACAGAATTTTACTGAAGGTCTTTCAATTATGTCGGGAGGAATTTATTCTATAGAGCGAGATATTATGAATGTTGTCAATAGTTTCCACTCAGGGTCAGAAAAAGATATGACAAAAAAGCAAAAAAAAAGTACATTATGATGCTACAAGACTACATCCAAGGGATCGGCAAAGAATGCATATTCTGGATAAATTTGGCAAATCTAGACATGTTACTTTTGAAGATGAGTTAGCTGAAGCTGAACAATATGTTGCCATTAGTGAGGATGAGATTAGAAATGATTTTATAAAGGACAAGAGCCATATATGACCAAAAGCAAAAATGCCCAAGAATGTCTCCCTTCTAGTTGATGATGAGGAGATTTCTTATCTCAAATAGATTATGATAACCAAGAGGAGGAAGAAATTAAAAGTTGATCATTCTCAAAAAATCATGGTCAGTAGTGAATATCCTAGTGAAAACTCCAAAGGAAGCATGGAAATCATTACACTAGGGGATGATTTAGAGGATGGAATTATTAAAACAAAACAAAATTTCATTCAACATCAGTTGACAAAGACAAACTTAATTGAGGGTGTTCGTACATTTCAACTTAATGTAAGAGAAATATATAAGCCAAATGAAGGATAATTTAAATATCAAATTAGAAAGACACACCACCTTCATGTTCACAACTTGAAACCGTTGATGATGTACAATCCATATGCTCATGTGGTTGATTATGTGCTTCTTGTTGATCCAATTCAAGTTCCCAACAAAGAAGCATTTGATAAGTCAAAATTTTTTGAATACAAATATTATGTACTTGGGGGGAACCATTCTGTAGAAGTTCAAAGGAAAATGATAGAGGAATATCCCAATAACCCACATTTTGAAACAATGAAATGTATCATTTATGTTGCTTTAACAGATACATAAGCAAATTTATTGGCATGGGATCATAATACATATAATAATTATAGGATTTCTATGACTTTCATCCAAAGGTTTAGATTTATTCATAATGAATTTGAAGAAAAATGTGGTGGGGATAAAACAAAGGTTAGTCCATCCTTTCAAAAGGAATGTTGTATGGAAATAGGTTATCAAATTGAGGAAAATAATGATTCAAAAGGTGGAAAAGTAAATTATGATATATTCAGAGGTATGGATAGCATTTTCCAATTAGCATTTAGAACTGGAGAGATATGAGAATTAATTAATAGGATTTTCGACATGTGGGAGAACATTGGCATTAAAAACTAGAAGGTCAAAAAGTCTAAACCATTGACATGTAACAGCAGTAAATCAGGACTTGAAATGAAGCTCCTTCCAAAAGATATGACTATCACACCTTAGAGAGCATTGCAAGGAGTGAAGGATGAAAATCTTGTCAAAACAATATTATATCGTGTGAAGTGTTGAAACCTAATCATCAGGATTGGGTGAATGTAATTAATGTAAATAAATAATAAGAAATATGAACAGTCATCGGGAGATGAAGTGAACAGTCTCTCCCTCATGTATATAATAAATACCAACCTGAAGGAATAATATACGAATTGTTTTTAGGAGTTACATGCCTGGCCTGACATGGTATCAAAGCTCCCAGGTCCTAAAATTAGTTGTAACTCCTTGTATCAGTTTTTCTGCCATATTTTCACAGGGCTCTCTGCTATAACCATTTTTTCTGCGCCCTCTTCTCTGACCATTTTTATTCATATTCACCATAAATTGCGCTGCTCACCTTCTGAAATACCTTCTGGACATTGTTAGAGGCGTTGGAGGATTTCACAGTCATAGGCAGTGGAGGCAAGAAAAAGCAAGCGAGTGTTAATTCTGGTGGTTTCATGGAGATGAGGTGAGGTTAAGATTTGCCTTTGTTGTATCTATGAATCTTATTTTTATGCTCTGTAGTGTTCTCCATCCGGTCGGCTTTTCCTTAAAGAGAAAGACACAACAGTAGTTATTTTTTGTGGGATTGAGAAGTTACAAAATATATATATATATATATGATGATGATGAATTAAATTGTTGGATGATGAATAGCTTTGATATGGGGGGGTGCTACCTCGCAGGTTTCCATGGAGCTGCTCCGACAGTTCTTATTGTTGAAAGCTGCCAATATATCCGTTTATATTTCCCACGTTGCCCATACATTTACACTGCTCTGTATATCTGTTTGCGCTGTGATCTTCCCTGTGGTATTCGCTGTCCATACACTACATACATTTACGTTGTTTAATTTGTGAATGACTCAATTATTCGCTATCCATACACTACATACATTTACACTGTTTAATTTGTGAATGACTCATTCATTTGCTGCCCATACATTACATTTACGTTGTGGTATAATACATTCACTGCTGGTCCGACCTGCTGGTTTCGTTGACCGTGCCTCACACAGGTCTCTCACTATGCTACCACACCACATGTCATCTCTCCCCACTGCGCAACAGAACCACACTCCAGTTTTTTATTCATATTCACTCCGGCCATAAAGGCTTCTGTGGCACTGATTTATTATGTGTGTTTTTAATACTGGAATATTGACATAAAAGATATGCTTGCTGGCAATTTTTATGGAAGCTTAACACAGAAGCTCAAGGCTAAATGTGGAAGTTTGGTAAAAAAATTATTGTCATCTACATGGTAAACCGTAGATTGAACCCATGACCAGCTAAATACATGGTATACTGAGGATGTTGTTGGTATTTATGCTATAAAACTTTGTGTATTTACCCTGAGCTTGGTAACCGTGCTTGGTGCCTTTTTTAATGTTAGATTCATAATTTCTGCGTTGACTTCTTCTTATGAAGTGTGTAGTTCTCCTTATGATGTGCTGGTGAACTGTTGGATTACAAATATCATGGGCTAGTTAACACTATCTCTCTGCGTTGAATGCATGCGCTATATTTGATATTAAAAAAAAAATACACCAGATTGGGATTCTCTACGTTGGTTAGTCCCTCTGATTTGTATGATGTGCATATATATGTGGAATATATATTGCATGATATATGAATATTGAGAGCTTGTAGTTGATTCCATTTTGTAAAGACATAGCAAATTACTATTAGTGTTTTGCTATGAATATTGTAATTATTTTTTGGGCTCAGTTCAAATTTTATGATGGAGAAGTTTGTTGAAAAAGAGAAGGGTTTGGAAAAGAGGACAACTCTGCTTGTACATAAAGAGAATAATCTTGCTCAAGATTCTTCTAGAGGAAGAGGTGGAAGAGATTTCAGAGGCGGGGGGGCAGACACTCTCAAGGAGAAAAGGCAGATTTGCACTGCATACGCTACAAAAGAAATGGATCACATGATGCCTCTACATGCAAGTTACCTTGGGACAAAATTGAGCAGCAAAGAAACCAACAGAAAGGTAAAGCTAATGATACAGACAAAGGTAAAGCACCTGAATCCGCTCACTAGTGGAAAAATGTAAAATTGGAGTAAATGAAGATTTATTTAATGCTTCACTTGCTTCTTGGAAAAATGATTGGTTGCTTGATTCAGGAGCAACTTGCCACGTGACTCATAGAAAATATTTTTTTAAGAATTTACTGACAATGTTGATGGAGCAGTATACTTTGCAGACCAATCAAAAATCAAGCCATCAGGGCATGGCACAATCAGGCTTAAATTGCATGGTCTTCCAGACTTTCTTCTACATCATGTTCTATATCTCCCATAGCTCAAGAGAAACTTGCTATCCTTGGTCCACATCTGCCAGCAAGGTCACTCCATTCATATGTTTGATGGCAAGCTTGAGGTGAGAAAAGCATCTGACCACTCACTTGTCATGAGGGGAATAGAAGCAGAAAGGCTCCTCGAGCTACAAGGTACCTCTGCTCATGCACACCATTTATCATACAATTCTCATTATGAAGAAGGTACACTTCCAACAAGTTTATTATGGCATGCTAGATTTGGGCATTTGAACTATGACAGCCTCTGCTTGTTGAAGAAAAATGGTGTTGTTGGTTTGCCTACAATACCTTAGAAATTTAAGAAATATGTTGCTTGCATTCTAGGAAAACATAGCAAATAGTCTTGTCATGATTCACACTCAAGAGCACATCAAAAACTTGAACTCATTCATTCAGATTTATTTGGTCCAATGCTTGTTCCTTTTGCAAATGGAAATAAATATATGATGATATTTATTGATGACTACACTAGAATGTGTTTGGTTTATTTATTGAAGAACAAATTTGATGCTTTTCAAACATTCAAGAACTTTCATAAATGGATTGAAAATGATGCACAATCTCATATTGGGTTTATTCACACTGATAATGGAAAAAAATACACATCAAATGAATTTGAAAACTATCTTCACCAACATCAAACATCAAACAACTGTACCTTATAATCCCCAACAGAATGGTGTAGCTGAAAGAATGAATAGAACAATCTTAAATATGGTACGCTCCATGCTCTTCTTCAAAAATGTAAAAATAATGTTTTGGGATGATGCTGTTCTATGTGCTGCATATATAAAGAATAGATGTCCATCTAATGCGATAACAAACAAGAATCCATATGAAATGTGGTATGAACATGTTCCTTCGGTAAAACATCTCAGGGTCTTTGGTTCCACCTATTATGCCTTAATACCAAAACTAAATAGAAACAAACTTGGTGCAAGAAGTCGTAAGTGTATCTTCCTAGGGTATTAAAACACCTCCAAAGCATACCACCTCTATGATGAAGAAAATAAAAAGTTTGTTATATCTAGAGATGTAATTTTTCTTGAATCATCCAAAACTAACAATGTTCTTGAGTGGCAACTTTATCACTTGGATAGATTCGCAAATGAAAAATCATTTCAAGAATTTCATAATTAGATTCCACATCTTGAAGGGGGGATTCCTATACTAGATCAACATGTGGAACCTTCTTCTAAACAAATCCCTCCACGACATGAAAATCCAACAATGGATGATGCTTTAAGTGATGTGATTGATGTAATTGGGAGACTCACTCTTGATTCAGTCCCAACTCAATAAACGGAGTAACCTATACCATCTGAGAAAGGTCCCCCAAAGTGGTTGACAAAGACACTTGAAAGTGTTCATTTTTATGAGGCTGGAAAGACAGGAACTAGAAATTCAAACCAACAAAATGGAGGTGAAGTAGATGACTCTAATTCACCCGCTGATATGGGTGTTTCTTATGATTTTGAATTGCACTTGTCTACAGATTTTCAACCAACTTCCTTCATAGAAGCTGCTTCTAATGATGAATGGAAAGAAGCAATGCATAAGGAGTATGATGTCCTCATAAAGAATGACCCTTGGAAGCTGGTTGATCCTCCATTAGGAACAAAACCAATTGGCTACAAGTGGGAATACAAGAAAGGTTGGAAAGTCCATCAAATGGATGTAAAAAATGCTTTCTTGAATGATGATCTAAAAGAGAATGTTTTTATGTGCTAGCCTGAAGGATTTACTATGAAAGGACATGAACATAAAGTATGCATACTTGTGAAATCCTTGTATGGCCTCAAACAAGCACTGTGAGCCTGCTATGAAAAATTAACTGAGTATCTTCTAAAACTCAATTTCAAACATTATGATATTGATGATGCAACTTTATTTGTCAAGAAATTTGGAAAAATAGTTGTATATCTTGTGGTCTATGTAGATGATCATTTGATGACAAGGAATAATGAAAGCTACATTGCATCCATAAAGAAGAAATTGGGGAAAAGTTTTTAAATGACTGATTTGGGCTATGTTCATTACTACCTTGGTATTGAAGTAACTCAACATCCAAAGTCCATATTTCTTTCTCAAAAGAAATACATTGGAGATTTGTTGAACAGGTTTGGCATGACAAAATGAAATCCTCTTACTACTCCAATGGAACAAAACTTAAAGCTCACATCTATTGAAGGAAAAGAATTTAAGGATGCAACAAATTATAGACAGCTTGTAGGAAGTCTCAACTACCTAACTACTACGAGACCAGACATTTCGTTTGTTATTGGAATCCTCTCCAGAGTTATGAAAAATCCTTGTGAGGGACATTGCTCTGCTACAAAAAGAGTTCTAAGGTACTTGAAGGGAACCCAAGACTTTGGAATCAAGTATACATGGGTGGACGACTTCAACTTGATTGGATACATTGATTTAGACTTCGATGGAGACAAAGAAATCATGGTATCTACTTTAGGATATGTTATGGGTCTTGGATTAGGAGTTGTCTCTTGGAGATCATGCAAGCAATCAGTTCCAACAGATTCCACAACAGAAGCAGAAGACGTTGCAGCAACCGAGGCAACGAAAAAAATTGTGTGGCCCAGGAAAATTCTTGAGGATTTGTAGGTAAAACAAGTACAATCAACTCCACTCATGGTTGACAATACCTCTGCAATAAAGTTGGCCAAGAACCCAAAGTTCCATTATCAAATGAAGCACATCAATACTAAATATCATCTGATTCAACATCATGTTGAAGCCAAGACAATCCATCTCTGTCATTGTTCCACTAACGAGAAAATTATTGACATCTTCACCAAAGTGCTTGGAAGAGAAAAGCTTGAACGATTTAGAACAATGCTTGGACTTACCAACATCCCTTCAGATTAGGGGGGAATGTTGGCACCTAATCAGCAGGATTGGTTGAATGTAATTAATATAAATAAATAATACGAAATATGAACAGTCATAGGGAGATGAAGTGAATAGTATCTCCCTCATGTATATAATAAAAACCAACCTGAAGGAATGAATATGAATTAATTTGTGGAGTTACAACTTGGCCTGACACACAAAACTATTTGATTTTCAATATTTTGTCCTCAAACAATGTTTATCGACATGCCATAAAAATTCCGAGGTATAAATTCAAACAAAAATCAGCCAAATATTTTTTTACAGAGTCCAAATAACAAGCCATGCATGCATGGCAATTAAAATTGTCAATAGGAAAGGATGGCAAGCTGTTTTACTCTTTTAAAGAGATATGGCACTACAACTTCTGCAACGCCAATACTCACAATTGTAATGGACCCTAGAAAATCGATCATAGCATGAAACTCCAAGAAATACAAACACAGGATCCAAACCACCCACAAACATCAAATTCCACCACTATTTTGCCCATTTTAGCATCATCAAAATTCCATCGAGGCCATTTACACTTCCCCCTATGGGTGCATCTTTGAAAGTCAACAATACACATCCATTTCTCCAAGCTGATATCCAACTAGTGAAAGACAACATTTCTTACTCCAACATTTGAGATTTCTTGTTTGCAATGCTCAGATAATTTTTATTTATTTTTAGTTGTAATTTTTCCATTTTTTTAAATGTATATTCCTTTTTTCAACTTTTTAACCTAACACATTCTATAGTTGTACTTCTTTACAACTATGTTTTCAACTTAAAAAAACCAGCTGGCCTTTGTTTCACTGAAATTATTTATTATAAATAATAAATAAATTAAGAATATTAATAATATTATTATAATAATAATTTGTTAGGAAAATAACACTTAAAAAAACGTAAAAATTATTATTATTAATAATTAGTTAAACCAATAATTATTAATTAACTAAATTGTTAATTTAACACTTATTTAAAATAATATTACAATTTTATTTTTAACCTATATATTTTTTATTTACATTGGTTGTTTATGATTTATTAAAATTTATGCGAGTGTTTACTTCTGTATGTTTTCCCACTTTATTTTTATTATTTATTATTTAAATCATCCTTTTAACACAACACCAACACTTTGTCCCTTTCTCCTTTCTCGTTTCACTTTTTTAAAGTCAATTTTACAACTTGTCTCCTCGGCATAAATTTCTAAATCAATTTAAAATATTTATAATGCATCGTTTCTCTTTCCCTTTCAATTAAACCTTCGATTTAATGCTCAAAAGAAGAATATGCCTCACATATTTTTTCTGATTAAATCTTGCCTATTAATTAATATCTATTAATTAATATTAAAAAATATAAGTCAACAAACTTTCTTCCACCTAAAATTGAAATATATATTTTTATTAGCATTTAACTATTTGGTTGGCATGATATTTTACTAGTTTGGAAAATTATGTTATTCTAGTTTTTTACATATATTTACATATTTATGGTCTATGAATAAAATGGATTGTTTAGAAATGGGAAAAAGAGTGAATTTAAATTTGATCACCTCTTTCGATTGTGTTTACATGGAACTCAATACTTTGGTTGATAAGTTATCAAAAAACTATATCTAAAGTTTAGGACTCCAAGCTATATTTTTCTACTTTATTTTAGAAATGGTTTTCTTATCAATATTCTTTCTAAGTCAACATTTTTTCATAGATTAGTTTGTGTGTATTTTTTGTAATAGTATTGTATTATATGTAATAGTTTAGTCATATTTTTTTTATTGGATTAGTTTGTTTATATTATATGTAATACACAGAGACATCTCCTCTACATTTCCCAACCATAAGGCATCAGATTGTGGGGGGATCTCCTATACATGGTTGAGCTCATGATAGATCTCATAGCACAACCAAAGTGTGCATTTAACTCATAGATCCTGGCTCCGACACCAGTCATAGTGTTAAAGAAAGCGTTTCTTTATCTGTGGCTAATCATGTTACATATTGTGGACCTTCTTCACTAGTTGCGAGTACACTACATACATTTTTATATACTCTTATACTTTATTTGTTTATGCCTTGAAATTGATTTTATTTTTTAAATTGTCTTTAATTGATGTGTTTGAATTTAATGTATATATTATTATTCTTCTAGTTTGTTATATATATGTTAAACTATGTTTATGATTTATAGAGCCTCAACAAGGTGAAGCTGAGGCTCGTAGTGCAACATTGATCCATCCATGTGATGATGCTACAACTATTATCACACTGGAGGATGTTAGGGTGAAACATACATGGATCACATTAGAACGAGGTAAAATATCTGCTAGTTCACCTACTAGGCATAGTTTGTCTTTGGTGTTGGAGAAAATCGGTCATTTATCGAGACATCAGAGAGGGTGGGCCCAAAAAGCCACCTCTTACATTCAATACATAGGACTACAAGGCTAGAAGTTAGAGGTCGACACACTTGGGAGGTGGTGAAATATTCCACCAAGGACATAGACATTCGTGGGGTATTGTTAGACATCTCTCCATAGCTTCCTGATAGACATTGAGTTCTGATTCTAATTGGATATTTTAATAATGTTGATGTAGCCTCTTTTGCTTATAATCAATTAATTGGAGCTTGGGGTGAGTTCCCCCACCATGATCACATCCCCATTTACTTTGCAAATAATATATGAATGTGAATTTCATGCTACATATGATGATGGATTACACTAAAACCAGATCTAAGTTTTATGGACCTAATTATGGACATATCAATGATCATGATAGGGCTTGCAGGGACCCTAGGAATTTAGAGCAACCTCTCAGATTGTTTTTGTTACCATCTTGGAGCATGGTATTCCCAATGGAGTTAGAGGAGTTATTATAGCATGGCACCGAGTCGAGACATACCACTGTAGATAACATGTAGATGACATTGGTCAGTTCACATGTTGGATTATGTGGAGAGATGAGCATACCACCACCATTGCCTCATGACCCACCAGTTCCACTATATGATGAATCATATCTCATGAGTCTACCCATTGATCATACTTTTTCATATGCATTTATGTGTCATGATGCAATCCATGACACTTGCAGGGAGCATGACCCATGTGTGATAGACCAATTATATATATACAAAACTTTTGACTCTTGTCATTGAATTATACATTAATTAAATTAATTTTGTTCATAGTAGATTGCATTTATATTAATAAATTCATGATAACATGTAGACACGACCAAACTAGATCGATGTGATTACGAGGTCATCTAAGGGGGCAGTTGATCAACTAGAGAAACCTCCACCAGTGCATGCTCCCATGGATTCCCCTCCACCTCCACCTCCACAGCCAACTAATAAGACTCATGTGGAGGAGAGTCACTGCGTATAGCTACATGCACCAAAAGTTGAGGTAAACCTTTTTATTCCTAAGATTTCAATATTTTGTTTTTTTAATGTTACACACATGCTAATTAATTTCTAGACTAATAATAATTCGTCTTTCCCATTTTGTACATAGGCCCACATGTAGAGTGTTGTCAAAGTTGTATTTATGTGAATGCTTGAGTGGCATGCTTGGTATAAAGGCATTAATGATGCAGTTCCATTGATGCAGGTCCTATCCTTTGAGCCACAGGTAGGGGAGCACCAAATCCATATTGATTAGACCCCCATGCTACCCGATTTGTGCTTTGGATTGAATGACATAAGTAGGTTCATATATGAAATTAAATGTGGTTCAAAATCATTTACTCCCATATTTTTTATTTTGTACAAATAATGATCTAATTAATTTGAATTTGAATTTGTTATATTTCAACAAAAGATTATGGACTATTACTTTGCGCAATAGAACTCACATAGAAGTTTTTGTGGTACTTAGAGTGTATAGTTTGTATGTTTTCATGTTGATTTCATAGGTAACACTCATATGTGATACATTGTATATTTTCATACATGGATAGTTTATGGATGTATATGAACACTATTTCATTTTATGGATGTTCATATAACATAGTTTGTATATATTTTCATATGGAAAACTTATTGCTATATTCATTATTTTAGTTTATGGATATTTATTAATATTGTTTATGGAAACTCATTAAATATTAGTTTATGGATACGTTAATTATTTCGCTAGTTTAATTTTTTTTTTTATATATACTATAACTTTTATTAAAAAGTAGGACAATTTTGATTTCTAGTTTCATAGACTAAGAAAATAAGTACAATCTTACTATGATACAAGTTGAACTAAAATATATCATGGTTGAACTGAAAAACATAAATTATAGGATTGAAATAAGCTTTAAATTCAATTTTAAAAGATGTATAGTAAACAACATATATGTTTTATTCAATTTTATTTCTTTTGAGGTCAGCTAAAATAACTTGCTCACAACATGATGTTTAAGTCATATAAGTATTCAAATTTAATATACCAAAAAATATTAGTGATATACATTTCTATAATTTTATGAACTTTCCTAAATTTACTTGCCTATCTCAAGGTTCCATTAAAAAATAAAAATGAAATTGAACTAAGTTTTACTCAATTTTATTTACGTTGAGGTCATCTACAAGATCTTAGTCATAACATGATATAACTACAATATTACTATGTTGCAAAGTACTTTGATTCTTAAAATGAACTAAAATATATGATGTATCAATTTAGTATTGAGCATGGAAAGAATTAAAAATATGTTTTAATATTGGCTTGTAGAAAGTGCCTTTTAGTACAATCAACTTGTATGTTATTACAATGATTTTAAAAATAAATTATTATTATAAATAAATTAAAATAAATACATATTATAATTAAAGAAATCTATATATCGAAAATTTTGTGAACCACCCATATACTATTGCATAACCACCTCTATTAAATATTTCAGTCAATTCCTTATCTCAAAGTTCAATTAAAAAACACAAATAAGATTTAAATAAGCTTTATTCAATTTTGAAACATATCTTGTAAACAACAAATAAGTTTAATTCAAGGTTATTTCTTTTGAGGTCATCTATAAGACTTTATCATAACAAGATATATGTCAATCATATTGGAATTTAATATATGTAAAAATATATATGTTAACATTTCTATAATTTTATATAATGTTACGAACTTTCTTAAATTTACTTAGCTATCTAAGTATTTCAATCAATTACTTACATTAAGGTTCAAAATAAAATCTCAAATATGATTGAAATAAGTTTTATTCAGTTTTAAAAGATGTCAAGACATAAACTATAGATAAGTTTTCTTTGACTTTATTCTTTTGAGGTTATCTACATGTGCTTAGTCATAACATGATATATGTGTGTGTGTGTTTTCTGCTTGTTTCACTTTTTACAATCGAATATGAAGCATGTGTGTAACTCATTGCATGTTTTGTATCAAACTGATACATGAAATTTACTAATAACATAAACATATTTCAATGTTGCTCATTACCTAGATCTAGTTAGATTTTCATTTTAAGTAAAATAATATTATATGAACTTGGTTAGATTATTACTTAATTAAAATTTAGTTTTTTTCTTGATTCTAAATCTATGGGTTTATATAAGGATCATATCCCTAAAAATAAAATCTTCTTTGAATTTGGAAAATTTTATTTTTGCAATGGCTCGATTAAGGATTTTTTAAACCATCGATTGAGCTATTTGAATTTATAACTGAAGCACTCCATCAAGCATTTTAAGCATGTTATGGAGTGCTTTAAGCTCTTGATCAAGCACATAAGGTCCTAAAATCATAGTTTGAGCACCGTTATATTGATTTCTCTACAACATCATTTTATACCTTGGCAGACTTAGAGCATAATTTGTCCTTAAGTGGTGGAGTTGATCATGTTCGACTTGTGAAAGAATCCTCTATCTAATGGAATATTAGTTTGACATTTTATAATTCATACCATATTTTCCATCTAATTTATTTTAAACATAATGCTTGAATTTTTTTTGGATAGTTTCAAAGGGGATGAATAAAAATTAAAAATATAAAATATACAGAACTAAAAAAATTCAAAACATAACACTATTTTATTTTAGTATTCCTTTTCAAAAGGGTACTCTGGTGGTTCAATTTATTTAAAATAGCTAAAAAAGTATTATGTGAACACACATTGGCAAATGTGATTGAAATATTACTTCGTCAAATTTGAAAATAATAAAAAATATAATTGCCGCATAAGAAAAAACAATTATATTGCATAATTATTACCTCCATGTAGATGATATTAATATTATATAATATTATATAGTAAAGTACATATTTTAGATAAGTTATGCTACGTGAACACACACATATCTCTTAAGATGTGCGCAAATTTGCAATAATTAATGGAAAATCGATAGATTATATGACACTATTTCTTTTGCATAAAATATCATTATGACAACAACATATTTCTACACAAATTTCCATATTACTCCAAATCAAAATTCATAGTGCTTATATGTATTTTGAGGGCTTCAATTCAATAAAAGATTACAATTTTGAAATTTCATAGCCACATTTGACCTAAAAGTGTAACCCATCTTCATACATTTACCCCTAAACCTATATGTACAAATCATGAAACTAAAAGATATAAAACAAAAATTAAAAAAATAAAATCCACACATAAAAAAATGATGAATAATAAAGTTTAATCTCTCTCTCCCTCTTTTTTTTTTTTATATTTATTGATGAAAGGAATCAAAAAACTAAACTCAATCTCATACTTACTTGAGATGGGGTCAAAAATATTAATCCTAGTACAAATTGATTTCAAACTAAAAATTCACATAAGGAACCAATAAAATCATAGTCCATAAAAGATTTGGTTAACAATAATATAGTTTTATTCAATGCTTTGTAACTCTTATATCAAGAAAATGAAAAGGTATTACATCACAAACAAAAACATAATACTTTTCATAAAATATTTTACATGAAAAAGGAGTTTTAAAAGGATAACCAATGTAATAAATATATCTAATAAGAATAGTAATTGTTCTTCCTACACTATTTTGTATCTCATAGTCAAAATAAATAAAATGATATTGATACTAACAAATAAAAAAATAAATCAATTTCTACCTTAATTTCACATCTATTTTACATAGAGAAAAAGTTATTAAAAGTAAAAAGATTCCAATTTCATTTATAATGTTTTCTACTTTTTAAAATTAGGGATATGTAGAATTACTTCATTATTCAAAATTTTATTTTAGAATAATAATTATATTAGTAAATAAAGTAATTGAAATTAAATAAAATTCTACTTTTTAGCATGAGGAAGATGTGGAATTCCTTCATTTGTAACTATGCAGTGCATGAGTGGCAGAAAAAGAATAATATTGATCTTATAGTCAAGGATATATGCCAATTTATTTTATGTTCACTTCACATGTAACACACACACATATAGATAAAAAAAGGTATTTTAGTGTTAGCTATAAATAAACTATTTCAATGTCATATTAATAACATAAATTTATATCGGTTTTATATATGTAGAGATAAAGGTAATTGAAATATATATATATATATATATATATATATATATATATATATATATATATATATATATATATATATATATATATATATATATATATATTACTTTCCCTTTCAAGGGAGATATGTAATTTATTCAATTGATATATATGAAATTGGTATGTGACATTCAGATAAAACATCTTTACATTAACATAAATTGTTACAAAAGAATAATTAATTTGCATTACCATATTATATCTATGTCACCATGTTGGTTTAAATTAATGATCTGAACTGTACCCAAGCAAAGAGATCTAGACAATAACAATGAAATAAATTTGTTCTCATGTCAAATGGGAGTGGGTTTGGGTTGTATTTGACCATGTATATTCATCTGTAATAAGTCTTTCTTTCAAACCTTCAACCTTACACTTCCCATATACAAGGTTTGATAAGGTTTTTGCCTTACTATGAGTGTTATGGAAGGGGAAACTAGTTCCCTGTCATTCAAGGATATTTTTTTCTCGACCTATGACAGGATCATATAAGATAGAGAAGACTTAGGAAAATTATTCGTAAATGTCGATTTTTGGAGAGAAATGACAAGCTAGTCTTCAAGGAATTTGTATACTAAAGAACCTCAAAACCCTACTTTTGTAATCCCACCTTAGTGCTTTGGACGAATATTATAGAAGGCTAAAAGATAATGCATTTATTTCTAAATTTATAACAGGATGGACAACAGAGAAAGAACTAGAGAGGTGGATACTTCAAAATTGGAAACATAAGACTGAAATTGATCTTAGGTTAGGTCCCAAGGGTTTCTTCAAAGTAACTTTTTCTAAATCGAAGGATAAATCATGATGGTTTGAAGGGGGACTTTACTTTTACGATAATGTAGAAGTGTATATTTGACATTGGTAAGAATGTCTTAACTAAAATCAAAGAAGAATTCATGTCGATACCTATCTGGGTAAGAGCTTACTCCCCACCAGTTGATTTCTGAATACTAGAAATACTAGAGGTGATTGGTAATGTTCTAGGTCATTTTATCATTTATCAAAAGTAACTAAATAAGGTCAAAATATGTTACCCAAGTATGAATATATATGAATATTTGTTAACCCTTAATGGAGTCGATCAACCTTAATTACCAAGAGGGAATTTGGTCCCAACCAATTGGTTATGAGCATGTTCTTTTTCACTCTTGTCTTTGTGATGAACATGGTCATATTTTCAAATATTTTCCAAGTCAAGAGAAGGAGTCGCATATCATGGAATCGGTTGGAAATTAGTGTTTAAGAAAATTTATCTCTCGTAGAAGAAACTACAAGGCATAGACTACAAAAGATCCATAGGTACCCCTAAGAAAAATGCCTTTGAAGCTATAGTAGTGATTGAGGAGGACCCAATGGAGTAAACTTAATATGATGTAGAAATAAGGGAATAAACCTAATTCATGAAGGAAATAAAGAAATGTGTGAATAGGATGATGGGAAAGGATGAAGAGGAGGTTAATGAAAAAAAATTGATGTTACTGACCTATTGGACATTGAAGATGTTGCACAACTCACACAAAATAACTATGATTTTTTATCTAAGGAAGCTAGAGTTTTACTGGATCTCCTCAATGAATGGGTGGAGAGAGATCTAGAAAATGTGTTGGAGGAGAAGCGAAAACATTATGTGAAGAATTTTTTTGAATGGAAAATGAAAAATCACAAGCAATCTTTGAAGGAACCCCACATACACACCATAGAGGAATTTAGAGAGAAAGGTAAATATATTGTAGTCAAAGTATTGGTTAAAGAGGCAAAAAAGAAGGAACTAAAAATAAATAAGGATTCCTCACAAGAGACGGGGATATTCTAGTGAAATTTGGTCAAGTGATGGCACTCCAAGATTACTTTCTTGATATTCCAAAACCTTCCCAATGAAAATCCTCACATGGAATTTTAGAGGCCTTAATAGCAAAGGAAATAAAATATATGTCTAGGCTCATATTAGAAAAGAGAAGGCAATAATCCTAATACTATAGGAAACCAAGTTAGAATTGGAGAAAATGGGATTTTTTTTCATTTTCAGTAGAAGGGTCGCCAATTCATGGCACTTGATGCTCAAGGTAACTATGGGGGACTAACTTTATTATGGAACCTTGGGGTGATTAGGTGGAAAGATCAAGCATTTTAACTCCTCTTTTAAGGTATCTGGACACAAAATAACTAGTTTCTTTAGCAACAATATATGTGCCACTAGAGAAGCCAAAACTTTTAAGTCAAATTTGGTATCATATGCAGATTTTTCCTCACCAATTATGGATTCAAGGGAGAGACTTTAATACCATAAGATCAATATCATAGAAAAATGGGGTCAAAGAGAACTTGACCCAGTAATTGAAACATTTAATATCCTCATTTAGTAATTGATTCTAGTTGGTATCCCCACAATCAATGGCATTTTTACCTCCAACAATAGAAGGGGAAACTTCCATGAGATAGCTAGTCGCCTAAACCGTTTCTTGTAGCCAAGGAATTTTTTCATGCGGAAATATTTATAGAATCCACTATATTTCCTTATCTAGGTTCATAACAATGGTTGTTGAAGCTAGAAATAGATCTAAAAGTAACACCCCAAACTCAACCATTTCAGTTGGAAAGCTTTTGGCTGCAGGATCCCAATTTCATAGAGAAAGTTAAAGTTTGGTGGTAGGAAGGGTCAATGAAGGGTTGGAACGGAATGTATTCATTTCCTTTGAAAGTGTAGTCATTGAAAACAAAAAAAGAAAATATGTAATAAATAACATTTCGAGGACATTTTTGAGGACAAATTAAGGTTGTGTAACAATCCTCTTCTACATGCAACAATTTTATTTTTGTTGGTTAAAGGCACAATAAATTTATCATAAAAACTTTGAGTATATAGTTCACCAACGGAATCACTAATTACATATCTCTTCCTTGAACATTTTAATTGTAAATCAACTTGGAAATTCACATGATAATTCTTTCACCATAAGTTGTCACTTTGCTAGGATTATATTGAGAATCTTATAACATATTCAGTTATGTTTATATGGTAAATAAAAGGAAAATACATGTTTGGATAACCTATTCCAATTTGTTTTCCATCGTATATAAGTTGACATATAAGGTTTATATATATTGTTTATAAATTTACATCCCTCCTAGAACTTTATGGTGCGGAGAATCGCACCGAATTATGTTCCCTCTTATGGAATTGAGATTCCACTTGTATCATGAGTGGGTTCCTTGTGTTGTTATCGGTAATGGTATAAACTTGTTAGTTTATTATATTTTTCTTTTATGTCCCAGTGAGTTACATATTCTCAAAATTTGATATAATTTATATTTCCCCTAATTTACGCTTGGTTCATCATAAAATTCTCTAGGGACTAATAATTTTATAGACATTTGACATTACTTTTTTGTCATTGTTAATTCTTGTGGTTGATGTTGTTACATGTCTCACGATCTGTGAAATTTGTATTTTGAAATGGAATCAACGGTTTGGGATTCTCCAAGGTGGTTTTGGGGAAACTGACTCATCCCTTATGTCATTGCTGGTCTCATTCTTATTTTGTTCTATTGGAGGACAAAGCTTCTTACCCTCAGGGTTCCAGTGTTGAATTTCCAAAATTTCAACCATCCATATTTTCTATGTAGGTCATTCTTTATGGGAAGGTTGGTTCAACAAACATAAATTTGCATTCTATAGAAGGTGAGAATATAGTGAAGCTCCCTAAAAGTGTCAGTTAATGTCTTCCTTCTTTTTTTAGTCTTGAAGTTTGCTTTTGAACATTATATCTAGGGTTTACTTTAGTTCATTTACTTCTATTTTCTTATATTAATTATAAGGTATTCCCCTCATAATGACTCTATTCCTTTCTTTTAATCCTCTGAATAATTCTTGCTGGGTTTCACCTCTCGGCTTGTTGGCGATTTCAACAATACACAACTTAGAGGTAAGTTTTCTCTTTGGGATTTATCTTTATACTGTATCATACTCTCGAACAAGTTTTCTAACGTTCTCTTCTCCTTTACATACCTCTAATGGTGAACTTAGGGGAAATGCAAGAACATGCCTTAGACACCTTATCTCTAGGGTGATTCCTAGTATAAGTAAGTATTAGTCTCCATAGTGTCGAGTTATAACCCTTAGAAACCTATTCTTTGTCAACTTGTCTTACTATAGGAGTAAAAGGTCTGCAGGTCTGTGTTATTTTTTTTTTATTGGTCGAAAGCTTTCCCTTTTTATTTGGTAAATTTGTTAGACAATTTTTTATTTAACATATATGTATTTCCCTTCCAAGTTCTTTACTCATTCTCTTGGTTTATATTTTCTTGTAAAATAATAACCTTGGGTTTCTAATAGATAGTGGATAATTGAGATGGATAAACTTTCTAAGTTAAATTCCCTTTTTAGGAAAATTGGCCGCAGGTTGACACTATTTTCTCTTATAATCCAAAGATGAATTTTATTTTTCCATAAATAGGAATAGTTTAGTTTCTTACTCTATTCAATTATAGCCCTCCTTTAGGGGTACAAAGATGTAATTTAGAACCGAGACCTCCACTACTTCTTGCTCATTTTCTCCTAGCATATTGAGAAATAATTCTTATTTCTTCTTCGTGTAGAGTATATAAAAAAAAATAAGAGATATGTTGGCCATACTATTATTTCATGCAAATAATTCTATGTATTTTACTCACTTTTAGATAAAATTATTCAAGTTTCATTAATTTCCTTAATGATTTGTTAACGCAAAACACACTATGTTTCCTTTCACTTAATTTTTCTTTAGAAACCCTACTTGAAATATCAACGGAAAATAGATTATTCTTTCATTTTTTAAATTACGTAACAGAAGAAATACTTGCTAGAGTATATAATTTTTTTGTTCTTATATAAAATTGTATTTGTAGCCTTTAATAAATAGAATAATGTTTCTCTATAATATCGTCATGAACAGGAGAGTGAATTCAAATTTTCATTCAACACTTCTATAGTGCTACATTGTTTTTTGTTAAGAAAGGAATCAATAACTGGAGTAGCCGTAGATTATGACTACTACTACTATAACCTATGGGAAACTGCGCCCGATCCTCTCCACAGTGGCGGGTTAGTCTGGGGGAATTGACTCGTGACCTTCAGTATGAAGCCTGCCTTTCTAATGAACTTCACTGCATTGTGATTACCAACTCACCTACCCTGTGGGGCTTTCTATAGTGCTACATTCAATACAATGAGTAATTTTATTTCTTTTACTAATTTTAATTTGCATTAAAATTTTCAATTTTTTGGTACAACCTATTTTTCATTTATGGTGTGAAGTGTGGTGAAACCTATTTTGGGTTTTTCCTATTCCCCAATAATGTAGCTTCTGCATTGATCCTAATGTTGTATTTATGCTATGACATCTAACCCTCTTATTTCGTTTTCTTTTAACTTCCTATTCTAATATGGAAAACAAAACTAGTACCATATATCTATACTATATTTCCTTCCAATTTTATTTGCAGTGATACATAGAAATAATGTATACAAACATTAGGCAGTATTGTTATCATTAGCTGAAAAAGTATTTATGGTTTTCGTACTGTATTTTTTTCCTCATAAATTTGGTAATTCATATTATTAGATGACTGTATTTATTTCATCATACAGTTTGTAATTTAGAAAATTATCTTTTCTAGAACTAAAACGTCCTACCTAACCTTTACTTTCAATATTGTTGTGGTCTCTTTTCTACGAGTTAGTGATTTATTTTTATAATAAAATTCTAACTTTCTATCCATCAAATCCTTATTTCATGTCTAATTTGCATTTCCTATCTTTAGTTGTTGTATCAATCAGAAATATTCAAAAGACACTTATCTATTCTCACTCAGAATGCAAAAATGTTTACAAAACACTTATATATTCTTATTGGGAAAGAAAACTAAAAAACCATTATCTATTCTCACTAAGAATGCAGAAAGAACTATTATGATGCACCCAACCATAAGCCAGTCTCCTCCTTCACTACCCATGAGCTCTTCTCTCCCTCACAATGAACCTGTGTTAGGAATTTTGTTTCAAGGATTTCCCTTTCCTTCACCTTCTTAACCCATAAGTATCATCCTTCTCATTCACTTGGATTCAAAATAGTATTTAGCTCCCACTAGTTCTAAGTAGAAACCATTGTCGTTCTCTCCCACAAGACTCTAACTGAGAATCACTATACTTTTCTCCCATAGGATTCCAGTCTAGCCAAACGTTGTGGCATCTCTCGCGAGCCACCTACTCTTCTTTTTTCCTACCCCACTTTCTTGGGGTATAACTACCTATCAATTGTTTCATTGTTAGTTTTGAGTCAAGTTCTACCCTACTAGTTCATAATACATTTCCTGGGAGTACTTACTCACAAGATTATCATCAGATGCTTTATTTTAAACATAAAATAAATTATTTTCATTAGGAAATTCTTTTCCAAATATATTTTATATTTTTTTATTTTCAATTATTCAAAATAAAAAGCTTCTTAAGTTTATAAATTAAAAAAATAAAATGAGGTCTCGATTCTGTTGACCTAGGCATTACATTCCCCCTTCCCTTAAAGGGAAATCATCCTCACTATTGTTAAGTTCCTTTCTTCTTTCGAAAAACATAGGAAAATCATTATTCAATTCATCTTTCCTCTTTTGAGTGGCATCTTCAAGCCCCAACGTGCTTCATTGTAGCTTAGTTTGAGCCATGGCTTAATTTCTAAGGTAGAATTCATTCCTACACCCAACAGGATCAATATCATGTACCTAATTAGGTCACATACATGTAATATATCCCAACAAGTGATAACGACCTAAACTTAATAGGGTTTACCATAATTAATGTAAACACATCAATAATAGAAATAAATTACTTATCACCTACTCAATGGTTGCACCATACGACATGGACCCCACTACGTGGTTCCACTATAAATTTCAGACCATAGAAATACCCATTCCATTTTCATTATGTACATGGTGACAATAATATTTCATAACCATTTACTTTTTTTTTTTCTTTTATGTTAATTGGAACTAGCATCTTGTTGCAATGAGTAGAATTACCATACTTTTTTCTTAGTTTCAAATGTTCCATATGCATTAGTATCACATGAGTAAAGTTTAAGATAACCTCCATGTTACCATGTTTTAATGTACCTATATTGTTTTCTACTTTGTCCATGTAGACTTAACTATTCTTTCGTTGTGTTGTTTTACTATTCTCTTTTAGCACAAAACTAAGTGTCCATATCACAACATCACTTCAACCCCATGTCCTTTGTCATCCTGCATAGTAGGTTGTTGGTGAGGGTTGTATGCTTATTTTATTTATGTATGTAGTCATTGGAAAAATTCCATTTCCTTCATACACATATTGACTTAGCTAGAAAAAACTAGGTTCTAAAGTTTTCTCTTCATTGTTATAACTGCACCACTCGAGCAAGGTCCTTTTGCGTTCTTGATAGTCTATTCCAAGGTATAAATTCCTGCAATTCCATTGTGTTTCTCCTCAGAATTCAATTAATTTTTTTCTATTTATCTTGCGAAAACAACTCCGATTGGTCATTAGTTGACTGCCATTTCACTAGACCAACTCTCCCAGTTTTGAAATATTTATTCTATATGAGCTCAATAGTAGAAAAATTAGTTAGTGGATTTTTCAAAAAGTTAGTCACACCAATTTGTAACCACGTAGAGATCCAATAACTATTCCATTCATTATAGCTAAGCCAAAGAAAGATTGTTTCTCCTTCTATGATCCATGATGTCTCTCTTTCTTTCTATGCTTACTTACTCACAATTCCCTATACAATACATAATACTAGAATACACATATTTAGATGACATCAACACTTTACACATTACCGCATAGAATCTGGAGACCACACCATGTGTAGTCACATGATCCAGGTCACACTGCCCCTTTTTTTCTTCGAATACCACAATGTAAGAATCATGTAGTGGAAGTTCATTGTTGTCAACTTATTCCTTTTTTCGTACCATATATTAGCATTCATCTTTCTATTCCAATGACCCATAAAAATAATGTCAAACATAATGGCATTTTCATATCTATATATATATATATATTCGCAAATGCAAAATCATTTCAAGAATTTGATAATCAAAATCCACATCTTCAAGGGGGTATTCTTATACAAGATCAACCTGCTATTGCCACATATTTTTCCTCTGTTATGGAATCTACTGTAATTGATTTTTTGCATGATCTCCAGGAGGTCGCTCCTGATCCAAGACTCTTACATAACCCGAAGTAGATACCCCAGTTTCTTTGTCTCCATTAAAGTCTGAATAAGAGTATCCAATCATGTTGAAGTCACCCACCTTTGTATACTTGAGTCCAAAGTCTTGAATTTTCTTCAAGTACTTTAGAACTCTTTTTGCAGTAGACCAATGTCCCTCACAAGGCTTTTGCATAAACATGGGGAGGATTCTAACAACAAACGAACTGTTTCGTCTAGTAGTAGTCAGGTAGTTGAGACTTCCTACAAACTCTCTATACTTTGTTGCATCCTCAAATTCTTTTCCTTCAATGGATGTGAGATTTAAGTTTTGTTCCATTGGAGTAATTAGAGGATTGAATTCAACTATGCCAAACTTGTTCAAGAGATTTGCAATGTACTTCTTTTAAGAAAGGAATATGGACTTTAGATGTTGAGTTACTTCAACGTAAAGATAGTAATGTACATAGCCCAAATGAGTCATTTAAAAACCTTTCCTCAATTCTTTCTTTATGGATGCAATGTAGCTCTCATTGTTCACTGTCATCAAAAGATCATCTACATATACCAGAAGATATACAACTGTTTTTCCAACCTTCTTGACAAACAAAGTTGCATCATCAAGATCATAATGTTCGAAATTGAGTTTCAGAAGATGCTCAGTTAGTTTTTCATACCAAGCTCACGGTGCTTGTTTGAGGCCATACAAGGATTTCACAAATTTGCATACTTTATGTTCATGTCCTTTCATAGCAAATATTTTAGGTTAGGACATAGAAAGATTCTCTTTTAGATCTCCATTCAAGAAAGAAATTTTTACATCCATTTGATGGAATTTCCAACCGTTCTGAGCTGATAGGGCAAAGACTGTCTGGATGGAAGCCCATTTTGCTATGGGGACAAAAGTTTCCTCATAATTGACCCCTTACTTCTATGCAAAACGTTGTAACACAAGCCTGGCTTTGTGCTTGTCAAATGAGCCATATATTCTGCTGAGTTTCTTGCTATAGTATATATGTTCTTTTTTGTTCTGATATAAAGTTGTTTGTATATCCTATAATAAATATAATATTATTTCTTTTTAATATCATTGTGAACATGAAAGTGAAATTCTCTTTTTCCTTCAACAATTCTACAATGTTACATTCAATACAATGAGGAATTTTCTTTCTTTAATGAATTGTAATTTCCATTACCTTTTTCAATTTTACTCGTATTGCATATTTTCCATTGAGGGCGTGGAATGCAAAAAACATGTTACGGATTTTTCCTATTCCCAAATAATGTAGCTTCGGGATTGATACCAACATTGTATTTATGTTGCGGCAACTAACCCAATCCTTTATTTTTCTTTTAACTTCCTATTATAATATGGAAAAAAAAACTATTATTGTATCTTTATACTATATTTCCTTCCAATTTTATCTACACTAATACATAGAAAGAATGTGTACACACATTATATAGTCCTATTATCATTAGAAAAAAAAGTCTTCATGGTTTCCTTACTGTATTTCTTTCCTCATACAGTTTGTAATTCATAATATTATTTTTTTTGGAAACTAAAACTTCTTATGAGATCTTTACTTCCAATCTGTTTTCATCTCTTTCCTACAATTTAGTGTTTAAAAAAAAATAAAAAATCTACCTTTCTATCCAACAAGTCCTTATTCCATATCTAGTTTTTGTCTCCTATCTAGATTAACAATATTAACAAGAAATATTTACAAAACATTTTTCTATTCTCTCTAGATATGCAAAAATATTTACATAACACTTTTCTCACTGGGAATGCAAAAAGAACTATTACGTTCCACCAACTATAATTCAATCTACTCCTTGAATACCTCCAAGCTCTTATATAACTAACTGGGAACATATGTTAGCAATGTATTGTGGTGGATTTCTCTTTCTTTCACGCTCTGAAGCCTTGAGAAGTTTCCTTCTCATTCACTCGACTTCGAACCAATATTTATCTCCCACTATTTCTAGCTAGAAATCCTTGTCTTTGTATTGCATAGGGATCTAGCTATGAATCACTGTCTTTTTCTCCCATAGGTTTCCATTATAACCAAAAGTTGTGGCATCTCTCTCGAGCCACCTGATATTTTTTTCTACCCATTTTTTTTTGGGTATAACTACCTCTCAACTGTTTCCATGTTAATTTTGAGTCAAGTTCTACCCTAACAGCCCTTAATGCATTTCCTAGTAGTAGTTAATCACATGATTATCATCACATGTTTTCTTTTAAACATAAAATAAAATATTTCATCATCTAATTCTTTTCCAACTATCATATATATTTTTTTCTTTTTGACTATTAAAAAGAAATGACTTCTTAAGCTTCTAAATTAAAATAAGAAAATAAGGTCTTGATTCAATTGACCGAGGCATTACGGGTTGGAACAAAAGTTGTAGGAACTATAGCAACAAATAATACTATAAGGGCTAACTATGGATGTAGTTATGGATGAAGGGCTTACTCTACACTAGCTCGAACAACAACCCCAACAAGAAATATTATGGTAGCATAAATCTAGGGTACAATAGTTAAATACAGTTGACTGAAACACTAAGATTTTCCATAACTTCATGTTACAAAAAAGACACAAGAAATGAATTTCCTCCATATTGAGGGTAGAGAAGGAGTGAAAAATCATACACTTAGAGATAGTCGTAGAATTAGTACATTAATACAAGAAAGCCTTATCAAAAACCTCTTTTCAAACACAGACCTAAATAAATTATTTAGTAGTAGGTGTACCATAAATTATATATGAGGAGCAGAATATAACATTGATGCAACACATTTTTTTCCAATAAGTGGAGAGGATAGTCATAGGTTTGCCTAAAAACAAAGCACCAGGTTGGGATGATTTTACATCCAATTTTTTCAAGTATGTTGGTTTTTTATGGGCAAGGAGATATATGAGGTAGTAAAAGAATCAATACAAACCCAATCATTATGGAGAGGTCTCAATGCGAATTTCAGTACATTGGTGCCTAAACATGGTCATTTGGAGGATCCCAATGACTATTGTTTTATGCAATGTAATTTACAAATTTATCTCAATAGCTATAGTTAAATGCTTAAAACCTCTACTCTTCAGCCTCATTTTTCTATAGAAAATGAGTTTCATGGAAGGTAGATAGATTATGGATGGTATTATGACAACCTGATAGATTATCCATTCCCTAAATTTCAAGAATTAGCTAGGTATTTTGATTAAACTAGGTTTATGAAAGACCTATGATCATCTTAGTTGGGAATACTTACATTAGGTTTACATGCTTTTGGTTTTTCTTGGTAGTGGATTTCCTAGATTTTATCTCTCATATTCTCCCATATATTTTCCAGAATAATTAGTGGCTCACCATCTTCAACATTTAGGTCTGCAAGGGATTTAAGGAAAGCACATCCTCTCATTGTCTTTTTATCCTTGCAATGGAAGGACTGGGCATATTCTAAAAGAAACCATGTTCTAGAGGTATTATCAATGTTATTAATGCATCAACTCATTGATGATGTATGTCTGTTTCGTTACCCTCATTATGCATAATCAAAAGTTTCTAGAAAATATTGCAAACTTATTTTGAAGCATCCAACACGATGATGAACAAGCAAAAAAATTTCAACTATAAAGAATCTGTGGCTAATTATTTGACTCACATTTGGAATGTAAAAGGGGCCACCTTCATGTTACATAGTTGGGAGTTCCATTAGTTCGATAGCCCAAATGAATTTCTTATTAGAAGAAACTATTAGCTAAATTATCAACAAGACCCAAAACTAGACTTTCCGACCACTAAATTTATAGGTAGGTTGGTCTTGAATAAATTAGTATTATGGGCTATTCTAGTGTGTCAAATGAAAACTACGCCACTCCCCAATATTATAAGGGGAAATCTTAGAATAATTTGGCAAACTATTTTTGGAGAGGTTATGATATAACAAAGGGAGGGATACTTTTAGTTAGGAGAAACACATTCTTACCAAAATCTTCATGAGGTTTAGGGCTTAGAGATACTTTTGGAGCAAACCTATAGTGGAAGTGGGTTAAAGGAGGAGGCCAATTATGGATACAAATATGGCTTCGTAAATATGCCCAATTTTCCATTCTAGAGGAAAGGTTGCATGATATTAGGTGTAATATTGCTAGATCAAGCTTATGGAATTGGGCTCAAGATACTAGAAAATTTTTGCAAAGACTTTATTTTGGGATTTGAAATCGAGTGGAAGCACCAGCTTCTAGGACAAAGCCTGGCAACAAATGCCAAAACTAGATGGTAAAAATGAGTTGCAGGTGATTAAAATCTATCCAGAAAATCTAGGTATTACTAAAGTAAAGGAATTTTGGAAGAAATAGAGTGAATCATTTTCTGGAGGGTATGGAAATAATATACTGACATGCCATCACGCCCTCACCCACTCCCATGGGAACGACTTAATCAAGAGATTTTCAAAAGAAGGATTTGATACTTGAATGGAATAGATGTATTATGCTGGGGGATAGGTCAACATGGTCGATTCACAATCGAAGAAGCACAGAGAGTAGTAGGACATCAGCCTTTGGAGAAAGAGACACTATGAAAGTGGATATGGTAAATTTTGTCGTGGCCAAAAATTTCCTATTTTTTATGGCTTGTATCTTGGAAGTGTCTCTTAACTTGGGATAATATTTGTAAGAAAGGTTTATAAGGGCCTTCCATCCATTTTATTTTTCATAAAGTAGAGGGATCAACGAAACATATATTTTTTCACGTAGTTTTTCAAAAGAGGTATGGAAACTTCAAATAAATATTTTTCTTGGTTCGATCTTAAAATTTTAAGATATAAATTTTGTAGTTAACCAATGCTCCAATACACCATTGAAGAGCCTACTTATTAATAGAGCCTAGAATTTAATTTTCAGTTTCATCTTATGGAATATATGGAAGGAACACAACAATCAAAGTTTTAGGTAGAAGGAAAGAAATTCAAGATTAATAAAAGATATTTCTAGAGATAATATGTCCACTCCTTTAAGAATTTTCATTGTAGATTACAGAATTTCAACCGATAATTTCATAGAGTTCCTAGTAATAGAGAGAGGACTCTAGATTGTCACTAGTCAGGAGTTTAAATTAATCCATGTACATGGAAACTCACTACTGGTAGTTTAATGATTTTTTTTTTATTATTAAATGATCGAGTAGCCTCCAAAATACCCCATATACGTTCAAGATTAGAATATGTCATTACTAATATTATGGAATTGTTCAATAGATTTGAGTATATTATTTTTTAGCACATAAAACAAGCAAGAAATGGAGTCGCGGACTACCTAGTGAATAGGGTTATCAGATTCCAGATTTTGACATCGATAGGTCATGGCCAATCTATGATTGATGTTAGCTCCTGCTGTAGCAGGTATTCATTTTTCATGATTGGCATTTCACAGGCCAAATATGTTGTACTTTGCTTGCTGCAACGCTCCATATTTGCTCAAACAGTCTCCAAATGAAGAAGGCTACTTCAAGATTCATTCAATTGCCTTCAAATTTTGTAAAGTTTTCCTGGTATCGCTACTGCTAGTTAAAGGGAGGTCTAAACAGTTTAATCTTAGTCTCCCTAGGTTTAAATTTCATGTTTTAGAATATAGAGATTGTAAGTCTGTCCAAACATTTTAATCTTGGTAGACTCTTAGATAGGTAGAGAAATAGAAGAGTCCAATTGTTTAATCTGGGCTCTAGAAGAAATAAGGGTAGTATGTAGATAGGAAAGCATCAAGAGAAAAATGTATGTTGGGTTTGCAAGTCTAAGTGCACCCCAAGCAAAAGAGGAAAAAATGCTAGGCAAGTAGGTTGGGTAGGTAGTGCTGAGGCTGATTGAATTGCTGACAAGTTCCAAGTTTGCAGGCATAACATCATGCAGAACATAATCAGCAAAGATTTGTAAGCAAAAGGCTCAAATGAGGTATAACTAACTCCCCTTCTCTCTTCTCCCTGATCATTAACTAACATCCCCAAAAGAGGTCAAGATCTGCTTGACACCTCTTTAGTTCATCATCTTCATTATTCCGCCTGAGTAAAGATCTTCTTTACTCAAAGTTGTTCCATATCTTCTCCCGAAGTATGGTCCTACCCCTGTAAACCGCCTAAGTCTCCCGAACTTAGCGCTTTCTTATCATCTCCATATTAATCACTAACATTATTATGTAGCTCCCTATGCTTCCCATCCCCGTACTAATATTAAGTAAATTCCCCTATGTAATATCCCTTCCCTTGGTTGAAAAATAACCATAGGAAGTCTCGGGAATTGTTTAGTTTATCAGAAACTAAGCAAGAACCCAACCTCCGAAACCATCTTCCAAATACTATGGACTCCTTCCTAAGTATAAAATTCCCCCGAAGTAGGCGGACCCCTTATGAAACTTCAAAAGGCCCCCCACACCCACTTACTTACCTTTTCTCCTCAAAGCCGTTTTCGCATCGCAACCTCGCACTCACACATTCATGAAAAACAATGCACATCCATTCCCCACCGATGCGACATCGCGAAATCAGCGATCGGCGATCACAAACACCGAGTGTCCAATCTGTTCACCCCTCCCTCTCCACCGATGCGATATCGCGATATCGGATATCAGCAGTCGCAAGCACCAAAATGTCCAACCCAATGATCCCCCTTTTTCCTCACTGACGCGATATTGCGATATCGCATCAGAACCTCTTCACCAACAGTTCATCCAATACCTCACCACGTCGAGCTATACTAGGGACCCACTGATGACGTCATCTGCCGTACAGCTAATGCAGTGCTTACGTCAGTAGCCAGAAAAGCCGAAAAAGCTTTGCACAAGGAGAAAAGTCGCATTTCGGAGCTCTAGATCAAAAAATAGAGGCAGTTTCCGATGCGCGAATAGCACGATGCGCTATTTGCGCATCGCTACGGGAAATAGGCCATTTCGAGGAATCTTCAGGGAATCTTCCGGTTGCCGAGCCCACTGCGCACTGAAAAGGCCCGAAAATCACCCAAGCGTGCCTAAGGATCCGGTTTGAAGACAACAGTAGATCAATCACAGAGGTTAAAGGTGTATCAGATCAAATCAGCAGCTATCAAGCATGTCAAAGAGTATCAGTCGATGGCAGAAACCATCAATGTAGTGGCAAAGTGTATCAGAAAATATCTTGAACGGCGGCCCAAAGCAAGAGAAAATTGAATATCTTCCAGCAGATTCACAGAAGGAGAGCGAATTCACTTGAAGCTCTCAAATCGTAATAATTGCACATTCAATTCGCACCAAAGCCAAACTGCAGGCCCACAACTCATTCACTTCAGTAGCACCGCATCTGGTCCCCAAGGGCCACCTCACCACCTATTCTGATTCAGCTGCCCCAGTGCATCCAAGAAGATTTACCTGCATTTATTTCCAGCAGCATTTAGATTTTTGAAGAGATCTAAGCAGATCTGTCAAGGTCACTTGTAATGATGTCTTTCTGATATTTTGTTTATAAATACCACACGAAGCGATATTGTGAAGAGTTGGTTGGTTGGTAGTAGTAGTTGTTGGTCAGTTTCCTTTCCAGCAATTTTCTCTAAGTAAAGACTCGCACTGTAACTATCATATTTTCATAATCAAAGATTGCTGAAAGCATGGACTGCGAAACAACTTGCTATTTTCTCTTGGCCAAGGAATGATCACGAAATTCCTGTGTCTCTGCATGATCCAATAAGTGTTCTTCTTCCCTGTTTATTTTATGTTTTATCATCTTTCCACCTTTCTAAGCTGTAGGAAAAAAGAATAGCTTAAGATTTGTTTTGTTACAACTTAAGTTCAATTCCTGCACTTTTCGATGTTTTCTGCTGAAACAGTTATGAACTAGAATTCTTAATTGCCCTGGTTTACCCTATTTCTTTCATATATGAGTGCATGTCTTTGGAATTCTTAACTACTCCGGGATCCCACTCATCCACTTCTCTCCTTTGTCAGCATGATGAAATGATTCTCTTTTGCCTTTCATCCCTGATATTCATTCCATACTTTCAGCAACTTGAGTATTGTATCCTGCGTGGCTATCCCACTCTGTATCCCCTTGTGACCAAGAAAACGCTCACATGCCTCAATCTGTGACTCCATGCCCAATGGTTTAGAACTTATAACACCTTACTGTGCCTCTTTACTCGAGAATCCTACCTTCCTTCCAATCACAGTCAACATTCCCTTGAAGTTAGAAAGCTAGCCTAAAACCCTCAACTAAGGTTGAATCTAGATCAACTAAGGTTGAGTCTAAAGGAGAGAGCCCTCTCCAATTGCAGGTGGGCTAGAACCTGCAATCAGAAGATTGGTTTGTGGTTACCTCGGCCGTATCCCTAATAGGAACCTAGGGATAACCTGAGTGATAACATAATGGAAACTCCGCTGGGGAACTCCTCAGATAAATCAATGCAACCATTCTGCATCTCTATAGTGGAAGAAACCGACTTGTAAAAGCCTCGGTCGACCTGTATCTGCACGCACCATTGGGGATTCAAGCGCTCGGTTCATCTTCAAACCCTAATGGAGGAAGTGCTCCTATTTTTGAAGACTTGTCATGTTTAGTTCTGATCTTTGATGGTGGACAAAGATCAGGCACTTCAGAGTCCAGACATCCACCTGGCGACTCCACTTCAATTTCAATCAAAGGCTCCACTGAGGAACG
>APFE030398458.1:53020-87296 GCA_000404065.3 Pinus taeda | reverse complement strand
TCACTGGAAATTTTTAGACAAAATTATTTTCTTGTCTTGGTACTCAGTTAGCTCATAGCTCATCTTATCATCCTCAATATGATGGGCAAACTGAGATAGTAAACAAATGTTTGGAAGGATATCTTCATTGCTTTGTACCTGATAAACAGACACAATGGGTCAAATGGTTGCCTCTGGCTGAATGGTGGTATAACACTTCCTTCCATACAGCAACAAAAATGACCCCATTTATGGCACTTTATTGGTATCAGCCACCATCCATCACATCATATTTAAGAGAAAATTCTAAGGTTCAAGCAGTGGAACATCACAATCGAACATCAACAACAAGCCCTCCAACTCTTAAAGGATAACCTCGTGTTGGCACAAAATAGAATGAAACAACAGGCAGATCAACATCACAGTGAAAGAAGTTTTGATGTAGGTGATTAGGTATTCTTAAGGCTACAACCATATAAGCAAATGTCCCTCAAGCAAGCTAAGAAGGATAATAAATTATCACCAAAGTATTATGGTCCATACAAGGTCTTGCAAAAGATTGGTACTATGGCATACAAATTAGAGCTTCCTGTAGCTTCTCAATTGCACCCAGGTTTCCATGTTTCATGTTTAAAGAAGGTTATAGGCGATAAGCTACCAGTTCAAACAATATTACCAGAACTTGACGAGGAAGGAAAAATTATATTGGAGCGAGAAGAAGTCACAGAAAAAAGAACTCGACAGCTACGAAATCGATCAATTTCAGAGTATCTTATCAAGTGGAAGAACTTATATGCTAAAGACTCCACATGGGAGGATGAGAATTTTATATAGAAGCATCCAAAACTACTCAAGCATTGAGGGGAACACTTTTTTTGAGGGAGAGGTGCATGTTGGGTCCCCATAATACTAGTGATTACCCCATTACTATTGTAGTTGTACCCCTTATTAATATTGTTGTGCCCCTATTGTGCCCATATTGTTACTATTGTGCCCCATAGAAGCCCACTATTGTTATTATTGTGCCCTTACATTATTATTGTTATGTAGGCTATGATTATGTTATGACCCCTGAGACTCATATATATAGAAAGGACGTCTTTTCATATGTATCATCAAAGAATTGTTCATTTATGTAATGTAAAGGAGGTTTCCCCCTCGAAGAGGCTGAATTCTAAGGCATTGATCTATCTTTTCAATATTTTCTTGAGCTGGTTTCATAACAGTGATCATCCCATGCAAATATCTCAAAATGTGTTTGGAAACAACCTAATGTGCATGGAGAGGCTTGATCATGAATTGACTGAACGTGTTCACTGCATAACATATGTCCATATGAGTGTTCACTAAGAACATTAGAGCCCCAATCAACTATCTATACTCAGATGGATTTTCCAAATCAGGTCCTATAGCTTCTCCACATAGGTTCTTGAAATTCATTTCCATTGGTTTGGGCAAGTTCTTGCATTCGGTCATTCCATATCTCTTCAACAACTTCATGACATATTTTCCTTGTGAATGGAAAATCTCACCAAGCCTTTGCCACAAATCAAGGCCTAGGAAATAGTGCATGAATCCAAGGTCCTTCATCTCAAATTCAAAGGTTAGATCCCTCTTACATTCGATCATCAGGGGCTCACTACGTGTCAGAAATAGATCATCAACATATAAAACTAAATCAATGGCATACCTTGGACCACCTTAGAGTTTGGAATCAACACTACTTCTTGTGAATCCAAGTTTCATCAAGTAGCTATCTATGTTAGCATACCATGCTCTAGGGGCTTGCTTCAAGCCATATAATTCCTTCTTCAACCTGAAAAAGTGTTTATTTCGGTACTCTACTTCAGATCCTTATGGATGCTCAATGTAAACTTCTTCATGTAACATGCCATGGAATAATTTTGTCTTCCCATCCATCTGAAGAAGGGTCCATCCTTGACTTGTGGATATCAGAACTATTGAATGAATGGTGGTGTATCGGGCCACAAGAGAAAATATATCATCATAATCTTCTCCATCTTTCGGGGAGAATCCTCTTGCCATGAACCTTGCCTTATATTTCTAAATACTTCCATCAACTCCATGTTTGATATTGAATAGCCATTTTGAAGTCATGAAAAATTTCCAAAAATTTTCCCTTCGGTCCTGGCACAACATCCTATACATCATTCTTCATAATTTATTTGTACTCTTTGGCCATAACATCCTTCAAAACTTATTCATTCGCAGCTTCTTCAAAGGTGGGAGGCTCATCTTGAATTATATTTCTCATTTCTATAACATGTCCCTGGTACCTACATGGTTTCTTATGTTCTCTAAAAGTCCTTCTACTAGTAGCTTCCATCTTGTCTCTTTTATCTTTCGACACATGGAAATATACGGGGTAGCCAAATATATGGAGGTGACTAGTGTCAAGCTTGACACCTATGAATATTTCTTCGGGAGTCTTGTTGTCGAAGGCTTTATGAGGCACCATGTTTTGAATGTATATTGTTGTACTTGTTACTTCTCCTTAAAGAAACTCTGGCAGCTTTTGATCAGGGAGCATGGTTCAAGCAGCTTCAACTATAGGCCTATTCTTTCTTTTAGCCACTCCATTTTGTTCGATATTATAGGGCACAATCATCTCTTTATTTATGCATTCCTTCTTGCAAAAATATATGAATTCATTTGAAATGTACTCTCCACCGCTGTCAGACCTAAAGATCTTAATTTTCTTCCCTATTTTCCTTTTTACCAAAGCCTTGAAGTTTTTAAACAAATCGAAGGCCTTGTCCTTATACTTTAAGTAATATATCCAAGTCTTCCTTGAGAAATCATTGATGAAGGTTATGTAATAGAGATGGCCACCATTAAGTGAATGTATGGGCATCAGACCACATATGTCATAATGAATGAGTTGGAGTATGTTGTTCATCTTATTCTTGATAAAAAGGTATGGTCCCCTTATCTTCTTCCCATTGGCACATCTTGGACATACTTTATCATGATGAGCTTGAACATCATGGATCCAAGAGACCAAATTATTCAATTTCGAAAGAGCTTCAAAGTAGATATGAGCCAATCTACAGTGCCATAGCTCACTTTGATTATTAGTTTCATGGACCATCGCTAAAAGGGTTCTTCTATTGGCTCTATAGAGTCCTTCAAATCCAAATCCCAATGTGAAAGCATATCTCATAAGGGATTCCACCAGTCAAGTAAGTAATTTTCCCTTGATGAAGGAAACCCTTATCCCTTGTCCTCCAAAGTGTATATAGATGCCAAATTTTTCTTCAATCCTGGCACATACATCACATCATGAAGCAAAACAACTTCCCTATAGTCCTAATGAAATTTAATAAAACCAAAGCCTTTAACAAGATGAGTAGAGTTGTCTCCAAAAATAATCTTCAAATTTGACTCCCTCTTTACCAAATTAGACAGAACATATTTATACCAAGAAAAATAATGAGAGGCCTCACTATCAACCAACCAACTATCCCATGTATCTGGGGCAAAGGAACTAGAAAGTGCATAAATAATGATATATTTAAAGTGATTAGCAGCATTACTTTCATACCTAGAAATTTCTTGACTTCTTTTGAGGATGATGGTATTCATCACAATCATTCGGAGCATCTCTTCATCTTCTTTCATCTAGATCAATCCTTCAATCATCTCCTCTTCTTTGATTATTAAACATGTTATTGTTGTTTCTAGTGTTGTATCATGAAGCATTGTTATTTTCAGGGTAGTCTCAAGTATAGTGACCTTTCTTATGACAATTGTAGCAATCAATGTGTGATGATTCCCCGTCTCTTCCATTTCTTCTATTAGAATTTCGAGGAGGAGGATAACTTGAACCTAATGAACCTCCTTTTCCTTTCTTTTTCTTGTTATGAGTGATGAAAGTAGTGAGCTCTCCTTCTTGTACTTTTGTATCCTACCTCTTGAGATCATCCTTGATTCTTCTTGAGTGATATTTCCAATGAGGTCATCAAATGATGGGGAAACATTGTTATTGCTTATAGTGAAAATGAAGTTTTTCCAAATAGGAGGGAGACCTCTAAGTTTTACCACCACCAACTCCATGTCAAGTATGGTTTCCCCAACTCTTTGCAATTGATCTTGAAGACGAGATATCCCCATAATGAAGGATTGCATGTGGTCTCCTTTATTCTTCCTCATGTCTTTAAGTTGATATTTCAAGGAGATTATTTCATTCAAATTGTTGACTTCATACGTGTTAGCTAGCTTATCGTACATATCATTAGACTTTTTCAAATTTCCAACATATGCAAGTAAATGATCTTGTAAACCATCAAATATAATATTATTTGGTTTTAACTCACCTTTCTTGTACTTGTTCTTGGCAGCAACTGAAGCATTCTCCAAAGGCTCGGGTACTTTTCCTTGTATGTATTCCCAAACATCATTGTCACCAACTATGATTTCCAACTTCATTTTCCAAGCAACAAAGTTAGATGAGTCACCTAGCTTCTCTTTTTCCTTGAAGTAAGAGGTTGACATCTTGACTTGATTAGATAGGCTCCTTCAATTTTTCCAAAGATGATTTCTTAATTCTTATCTGCTTTGGGCTTGTCATTCAACTTAGCTTTGATACCATGTTAATTTTACCACTGTTATATGTTGTTTCAATTACTTTAGCACAATTAAATTCTTCAATTAGAAATATTTTAATAATAATTAACATTTCCAATCATCAACAGTAATTCAAGATAGAACAGTAAATGAAATGACAATTGGAGAAAATCAACACATCAAGAGACACTAATTAAGGGGAAAACCCTTTGAAATTACGTTTCTATTAGATTGTCATAAAAAATTTAGCAGAGTACAATGAGCCAAAATTATCTAAGAAAATCAACCAAAAAATATCCAAGATATTATCCAGCAATAATACTGATCAGATGCAGTCAATTGTTTAGATATGTGGTCAACTGTCGCCAGAAACCCTAAGTCTTAACCGCACAAAGAAAGTGTTCATGCGTTCTGAAGAATAATTTTGGTCGCATGGATAGGATTGTATGTGTGCGGCTACAGTTGTGACAACCTTGTGGCTATGAACCAAAAACACTAATCCGTGAACCAAATTCAGACCTCTGTGAGCCAAACCAAAGAAGAGAGAAGAAGAAAATGCTTGTTGATAATATCCAAATGAGGGTCACTAGACTTGTATTTATATGCATTGGAGGAGGAACAATTTTTCCTCTAATTTCACATGAACAAATGTCATATTGTGGGCTTGATACCAAAAATACACTTTCCCTTGTCCGAATCTGGTGCTTCAAAGGTCAAAGTTTGTCCTCTCAGAAAGAGGAATCTTTTCTAATGGTTGGAATTTGTCACTGACTTGCCAAGTTAACACTCCATAACTTATTGGGGAAAATTCACAAACCCTCAAGCGATTTATCTATAATTGGGTGTGGTTACTGAAAAGGAAACATATCAAATAAATTGAAGAGATAGATACAAAACTTGGTATTCTTGTTGATCCATCACATCTTGATTACTTTTTGATTGCTCATCAATTACAAATAGTGGCTTTATAAAGTCTCAAGAGGGATATTCTTAATTTTTAGGAGGAGGAATGGTAATTGAAGAGCTAGGCCATCTGGATTGCTGGTGGAGACAAAAACACGAAATTTTTTCATAATTTTTCCACAAAAATAAATGAGAGAAAACTCCATTTGGGAAATCAGGGATACAAATGGTAATTGTTTAACATTGTAATAGGAAATTCAGGTTGAGGCTTTAAGGTTTTTATTTTCTCAATATCAATCTTTGGCTGAATGTGGACATTCTACACTCACTGGAAGTCATCAATTTATACCCTGTTATGTTCGATGTTGCTTCCAATGAATCTTTATTTCAAGAAATATCTATGGAAGAGTTGTTGGTTACTATGAAATATTTTTCCTGTGACAAGACTTTGTGTCCATATGGTTGGCCCATTGAATTGTTCATTCACTTCTACGATATTATGTCACCTGACATCTTAGCAGTTGAAGAGGAATCACGCACCAATGGTTGTATTCCTCGGAACATTAACTCTACTTCCATTACATTAATCTCTAAGGTTTCTCATGCCTCTGTAATTTCATATTATAGGCCTATTTCTCTATGCAAGGCCACTTACAAGTAATTCTCTAAAATCATAACAAACAGACTAAAATATACTTTTCTTATTAGCACTGCCCTAGAACAATTTGGCTTCCTTTGACAAAGGAAAATCCAAGATTCAGTCACTATTACCCAAGATACCATACACATGATCAAGAATAAGAACAAAGGGGTGATTATTCTGAAGCTCGATCTACATAAAGCTTTTGACTGTGTTGATTGGTCATTCTTGTGACTAGTTCCCCATAAGATTTGTATTTCCATACAAGTTATTTCTTGGATCGTGGCATGTGTTTCTTCAACAAAGTTTGCGGTCTTGGTCAATGTATTACTGAAAAAGTTGTTTTCTGCTTCTCGGGGTCTTGGGTAGGGGTGTGCTTTGTCCCCTATCCTATTCATTCTTGTCATCGAGGGGCTAAGAAGATTAATCTTTGGGGCTCACGTCGACATGTCTATATCAAGTGTGCACATCTTTCATCATCTATAGACTATTCATGTTATATTTGTTGATGATGTTTTAGTATTTTTCAATATATTTGTTGTGGGATGGAGGCTAATATATTTTATCATTGGTCATGTTGGCGAAGTCTCGGGACCCCTTATGAATTCTTATAAATCCCTCTTGATCTTATCTTCCCTTGCACTTCCCTAGCTGCAGGATTTAAATACCATGGATTTATGATCAAACCAAATTATTATGGAAATAAAGATTGGAGTTGGCTCATTAATAAATTTTAGAATAAATTAAATTATCGAGTGCACAGATGGCTAACTTTGGGTGGTCATCTGACCTTAGTTTAGGCGGTTTCCAAAACATCTCGGTTTATTGGCTCCATATATTTTCTCTCCTGAAGAATATCATCTACAGATCAGCTCACCTATCTCTAGTTTTATCTAGGATGGAAATTTCTAGCATCACAAATTCCATTTGGCCAGTCTTGTGATTTTGACATAGCAACATGAAGATGGGAGTTGGGGTATTAAGGACCTTGAGAGACTGAATGGGGCCTTATTAATGAAAGGTATTTGGTGAGCATTGTATGGGGACAGTATTTGGAAATGTATTATTAAAGATAAATATCTCCATAATCAGTCATGTCTACATTGGATAAAGACTAGGGCAGACACTCCTTGTGACATCTCATACGTTTGAAGGAGATTAATGAAAGTGTGTTTATGGATCTTGAGAAATATCAATTGGAAAATTGGCAATGGCTTTGTTGACAGGATGGAATTTATAGCCAACAGCTAGTGGATCTCCCTGGTGCGGAATCCCAATTAGACTCTATAACATTTGGTTTAGGGATCCCATTCAATATGTAGGCCCGACTGCCATCTAGTTGATCGAAGTTTTCTTCAAATAAGAAAGATAATATCGACTAAATAGAACATATAAACTTCAACAAACACAAGCAAGTAACTAATGAATGCCCCATAAAATAGATACCATAAATAGCAATCTCAGAACTTCAAATCATGAATCTTAAGAAAAGCATCATTAGCAAGACTTCAAATAATACCATGCATAGCTAAAGCACAAACTTAACAACCAAGAATGAGTTCAATATGGTTAAGAATTTAAAACACAGGCGAGTGAAAAATCACAATAATACTATGCTAACATCAATAAAGTAGTTTATCAACATATCGTACACCATCCATGTGTTACAAAGCAAACTCATAGCATTGGAAGATACATGAGGAGGCAATACACCAAATCTCATAGGAACTTCCAAGTCATTAAGCTAATAGTATTCATGACATCAAATTACAAAGTATTCATCCAATCCAACAATGGAAATCTACTATTACTCCTTGCATTTATTAAAAGGGCATAAGTTCTCAAAAAAATATGCACCAAAATCTGTCCAAAGCTAAAACTCCTTTACAATATGCCATGAGGGTGTATTTATAGAAAATAGGGTGACATTTGGTCTACCCATGACTCTTGGACTTCCTCGTGACCTTTAGACTTCCTCATGACTCTTAAAGTTCATACTTTGTTCTACTCTATCCTATCTTGTTATTCTCAACAAAACAAGCTAATTCTACCCTATCAATTTAGTAATAGATAATTTTGGAACACCTATGTGAAGTAGCTCCACGAGATAGGTGTGCCAAAGATTGTATTCAGTATCTATTGCAGTTATCCTTGGCTCATCTTCATCATGTCTATGGAGGCATTCAAGGGTGTCCAGAATGAGAGTGATTCTCCTTACCTTGATGTGATTGGCTAGAGTTACTAGATTTGTGTACATCTTCACTAGTTCCACCATGTATCGTGTAATGTTCTCATTCGTGACCTACAAGTCACTTGTCTTGGAAGCTTGCCTAAAAGTGTGAGAAATGCTTAAACTTCCCATAGGATCTCCTCCTGGTTTCTCACTACTCCAACTACCCCAATAGAAGGAACCCCATGATTCTCGATCACTGACTCCAATCTACTCAAAAGATGTTTGTAAGAAGTAAGGACCTTTTCAACATCTCTAGCTATCTTATCTCATGATTGCATCTTAATGTGTAGTTGGACTTTTTCATTATGGGTGGTGATCTAATATTTCTTTGGGAGAACCGCCAGTGCCTCTGGATACTTGTCATTCCACTCATGAATATTGTCCAGAGTTGTAACGGCCTCTTTCAAGATGGAGGATTTTTCTTTTTTGTTGGCCTGTATGGCTAGGATAGGTGCCATAGTATGATGAAACTTCAACATCTCTTCATAAACCACTTCCATGGATCCTCTTAGGGTTTCAACTTCTTCCTTGATTGTGGTTTGAAATTCCTTCGTATTTGAGTGAACTAAGTGAAGAGTTGCATTCTCTTCTTCTAGCCTCCTTTTGTCTTCTTCTGCTCTAGTGACTATTTGTTCATATGCATAGAGATTTCCTTGGAGTTATGCAATTTGCTTGCTCATTCTCCCAACATTCAACGCAATTGTGGCCAGAAAGGTCGTCCCAGGTGAGGTGATCATTTCAGGGTTTACCGTGGTATCTAGGACAATTTCTTTCTTCATGGTCACAGACAAAGGATCCATAGGGTTCTTGGCATAATATTTCCTTCTTTCTTGCATGATCTTGCAATTGACCTAATCAAAGGTAAGCCTAGTTAGGTCTAGCACCTCCTCCTCCACCTCATCAAGAATTCCTAACTCCTTAAGAGGAAGATGCCCTCTAGTGATGGGAGTGGATAGAGAAACATCTAGTGGGGGAAATTTAACTTTCTCATTGAGTTGTTGTTGTTGTTGTGGTTCGGACTCCTAGTGAGATTTCTTGTCAGCATCTTCCTATTGTTTTTTCAGTTCCTCTTCTTCCTCTCTTTTCTTTTCTTCCTCTGCCTTCCTCCTTTTTTCCTCCTCCAGCCTCTTCTTTTCTTTCTCTTCCTATTCTTATTTCTTCTTGAGGTTTCTCCTTCCACTCTTTTTGTTCTTACCCTTTCTTCTCTTCTTCCTCTCATGCCCTCTGCTCTTCTTGTTTTTTTCGTCATCCCTCCTCTTGTTGTTTCTTCCTACTTTCTTCCTCCTGTCATTTCTTCTTAGGCTAGTCCTCGGGTTGCTGATCTCTTGATTTTTTCGACCGTCTTAGTTCTTCTTCTCCTTTCCTCTTGATATTTTTCTTTTTCTTGGCTAAGGTCACATTTCTTTGCTCTAATGTTTCATCATCTTCACCCTCACCTTGGTATATCAAGGGATATTTTGTTTCTTTGCCTTTGTGCTCCTTTAGTTTCATCATTGCCTTTCGTTTCTCTCTCTTCCTCTTAAGTGAGGTTGACCTTTCATGTAGGCTTACATTTTCTTGGGAATGCCTAGATTGCTCCCTCCTTTTCTTGTTTTTTGCTTGGGCTAAACTCTCTGGCTATGTTGTACCAATTTCTAACTTTTTCCTTGTGGGAATCTCAGGCATGCGGGTATGACCAGTTGAAATTGGCCTTCTTGAAGTGAGTTGCTACTACTTTTTCAAGTCATAGGTACAGTGATTCAAAGTCACAAAATGGAACCCCTTTATCTCCTCAGCTTCTGCCTCAACTTCTTTGAATTTTTCAACCATGTATGCCCCAATAGTGAGAGGGAAGGCAGGCTAGGATTTGTTCTTCCCTTTACTCAATGTCTTTGAAAAACCTTGGGTCATTTGATAACATACCTCCTACAATAGTAATTTATTTGTGGAAAATCTAGAAGGTGCATGAGAGGTTTTATATGAGCCAAAAAGCCTGATGAATGTGCCCTCCTAGATAGCAAACCAATTTTCCACATTAGCAAGAGTTTCCATTGTCCTCCTCGACATGCAAGGAGGATATTCTTCGAAAAGAAACTGGTATAATGGGGAAATGAACGTATAATAGGCGGACTCATGTACACTTTTATATTCTAGGCCCCAAAATATATTATAGTGTTGGTGTGCAGGTTCCACCGCAGTTGTAGTCTAGTTGTAGCTCCAATGGTCGAAATGACATCTCGCACAAATCACATCTAATAGGTATGATGCCATTTATAATTTTGAGAGTTGGTCTTTCTCATCATGTTTTGTTAGAATTATATTAGTCCTTAATGTGAAAACTAAGATACTTTCCGAGTTGAAAATTGTACCTCTATTGGCGATGACATATATGATAGGGACCCTTATCCCTAGGAAGGTATCAATGCCATCCATGTCATACAATCGATTCATCATTGTGGCAATGAGTTGGTAAAATATCTTTGGACCCTATGTCTTGTATACTTGGTCATCCTTTACCCAGAACTTAGACAGGTCTTACCACCAATTCCTTAGAATGTCCTTAGTTGGAATTACAAAGCCTGATAACCATCAGGTATTGAATGATTCCTCCTTTTTCGAGAATGTGCAATAAGCAACAATGTATGCCAAAGAGATAGCTACAAAAGGTTCACCTATATGATTCCTCACTACCCACCAATTTGTGTATGTGTTCTGTATAATCCAGTCGATGGTTTCTGTGCACAGAAAGATAGGAGGATACGAGGCCACTTTGTGGAGCTTAGACCTCTTGACGTTGATATACACCTAGAAGTCCTCCTGGTTTTCAGGGATGTCCTACTTAGAAAACTCTACATAAATATCGAACTAGGATAGCTTGGTGTTCTTGTTGAGGTTCTATGCAGTGTCCCTGTAAATAGGAGGTGGTGGGCCCTGGTAGCTCTTCTATATTCTGCTTTCAGAGATCTTATGGGAAGGATTGACTACCGGAGGTTCCATCTCACCAGGGAAATAGGATATTAAGATGCACTCGAGATCGACGTCGCCTGGCATGTCAAAAACAGTCCCACAATGAGAGATATAACATGAATAATAAACTAGGTGGAAAACATCACAACTTCAAAGCTCCTTGCAAGGTCTAGGGGAGGAATTATGCCTAAGAGAGGTCACAAAGGTTAGGGGGTCGTAGAGTTGTGAAGATAAACTATGTGACTTAGCAACTAGGGTAGGTAGGTCGCAGATTAAGAAAGGTTGCAAAGTCGCAGGTCACATGATATGTCAAGTCATATAGGTCACAATGAAGTAAGGTTACAGGGTCGAAAATTCGCATGGGTCGTAAGGTCGCAAGGGTCTCTACATCACACCATTTTGCCTATCGTGGCTTTTGGTCATACAACATGTTCCTTAGGGCGGCTCGACGAAGGAACAAAAGCTCAAAATGAGTCCCTAGGGACCTACTGGATTAGAAAACTTGATTACTGAGAGGGTAAGCTTACTTAGGGAAGAGATGGGACTAAGTGATCAGGCAGAAAAGAGTTTGTGAGGATGAATGGCTTGGCTAGGGGTTTCAAATTGAAATGGGTCATGAACCTTGGATAAAAACCCTATATTGGGAAGATGCAGGGTCAAGGGAAGAAAAAGGGGACAAATGGTAGCAAGTAATGATAATCTGAGAGAGGAAGAGTCACCTACTTGGAAGGGTCGCACGCCTCTCCAAATCGTTGAGCCTCTTTGTCCCATGAGCAACCAAACAGAAATGACCAAATGGTTGGTCAGTCGGCCTATTTATAAGAAAATTCGCATGTGTGAGGGTCGTAGAGGTTTTCAAGTCGCAAGGGAAGTGGATTTACCCTTTCACAACTTAGTGACCCATATGACCTAGCGACCTCTCACATGAGGTCACAAAGTCGCAAGCTTGCAAAGGTTGCTGGGTGGTCGTTGTGGGGATTTGTGACCTTGCGACCCAATGACCTCATTAAGCATGAGGTCATGAGGTCCTAAAGTTGCAAGATGAGTGAAAGGTCACAATTTTTCTTTTGCAACTTAGTGACTTGACTTGCCAAAATGTAGGTCGCAGGGTCACAAGTTTTATTCTAGTGAAAGCTTATTTCATGTGGCCTGTGACTTAAGAAGAAGAAATGAACTTTGAGTCTCTGAAAGTTAGACTTGTGAAGGGATCCAAAAGGTTTTGGCTAACTGATGAAGCTTTGGAAGTAAGTGATACATACGTATATAGTACAAGGGCTCCAAAATTTTGAAAAGTCGGGAATTTTGGAGGGTTGTTGCAGCGGCTACAACAGGATCTAACATTGAAATTGGCCTTGACCTTATTTGTGGCTTCAAAGGGGAACACACTCTTCTGATGTATCTTCTTTGGAAGATTTACAATCTGGGAATTTACTATATCAACCAAATTGTGGTAAACGATGATTGTACAAACCCCAAGTGGCTATAGGATACCGACATTGATCTTTTCAGTGCTCTCGGTGATAGATGGAATAGATACATCTAGGATCTTTCTCAAGCAAACATCTCTCTTAATGTTAGTGAAGACAAATTGGTATGGGTTGTTAACATGGTTTAAGGTCAACTTTTGGCTAAGGAGGAATATTGGTAAATTTCTCCTATTGGTAAATTTCTCCTATATCACAACATACTAAATCTTGCAATTGGTTTATGCACATTTAGCATTGGGATATACCTACTAAGCTTAAGGTTTTTGCTTGGTTGGTATGGCAACAAAGGATTTTAACTTGGGACAATTTGTGCCAGAGAGGTTTCGTTGGTCCTGGTTGTTGCACATTATATTTGAAGGATTTTGAGGATCATCTATTTCTGCAGTTTCCTTTTCCAAAATCTGTATAGACTGGTGTTTTTAATATTTTGCATTTGCATGCAGACTGGAATCGCTCCTCTATGGAAGTCTGCTTTCGAGATTAGCTTTATGACTATAAAAATTATGGCTCCCTCCCTATTTATATCATGTAGAGTACATGGAGGAGTTGCAACTCCTTAATTTTTTTAGGACATCAAGCCAGATATCAAGAGTTGATGCATTAGTATTGTGGCCTTCTTCCGCAAAGCAGAATGTCATATTGTCAGCTCTTCACTTCACGTCTAGTTGTGTGGTTATTTTTGAGCCAGAGTTGCAGGGACTGTGTTTATCTCTTGGTTCCACTTTTTCCTTGTGTGCATATGGATTGTCACTCTTTACTTTCAGAAACATGCTATAGTTGCCATGTCTGATATGTTAGGTTTTATTTCCTCTACATAACATTTTATGGACCTCTGAACTATTTCGAGTATCTCCTCAAACATTGCTGAGATTATATGGCTTATGACGTTGTACATATGCAAATACTTTGAGATAGTGGCTATATGATTTTTGGATGATGTAAACAGACCGTTATATTAATATAATATTGTTGGTTATATTAAAAAAATGAACCCATATTAATTGTAGATTTAAATATTTGATATAAAGTGAAGTATTGAATTTATTTAGTATTAGATTATTTTATGTAGATTGCAGAATTTTTATATCAAATAGCTATATAATATGTAAAATTAGTTTTATTCCTGTTTAGTTGGATATCTAAATTTACCATTAACATAAATTTAGATTTTATATTTATTAATATGCAGATCTACAATCTACCTAAATCAATTCAAATTTCATATTAATTTGAGATTATATATTAAATGAATGCATTAAATCTATAATCAAAGGGTTAAAACAAGTTTACCCTGTTAATCCTGTTATATTGTTATCTTCATTGGATGTGAATGTTACTCGGCCATTAGGCAGTCATTTCTATTCAAAGTTACACTATCAAAAAACATAACTACAGTTTTCCACTACCAATTCGTGTGTGGATAGCTGGAATCTCCTTTCAATTGCCAGGATAAAAGATTCGGCGTTTTGCATCCAAGCCAGAAGCCATCTCAGTTTTTGCGAGAAGCCTTTCTCAGGAAATTGCATGTATAAATATTCAATGATTTGTAGTGTTCAAGGTCGATATCGTCAAAGACGCTGAGAGAGGTGGGAGGCTTGCGGAGCGAGCCTTGCCAGAGGAAGTAGTAGTGACTAACCCGTTGTTCACTCTTCACAGGATTTGTTTGCCTGCTTTTGTGTCATTTATATGATTTTCATAATGAAAATGTCTTAATCATTCCACTCCCATTGTTTGGAAGGAAATATGTTAATCACTTAGAAATGGAAGCCGGAATTGAATTAGTAATTTCACATCAAGGAGTTATTAACTATTTAAGACCTTCCGAACATAACCAGGAGCCATCAACTATTTAAGACCTCCAGAACATAACCAGGAGCCATCAACTATTTAAGACCTCTGGAACATAACCCGGTGTAGATTTAATTTCATTTTATTATGAGATATATTTTCATTTTAGCAGAGAAATTATTAATTTATAAATAAGTTTGGTTAAATATCATGAATTTAATTTCAATCTATTATATTACAAATTCATAAATAAATTCATAAATCATATTTATATAAAATATGTTTGTATGATAATTTTTAATTAAAAGGGAAAAAAAAGAGTAACATCTTTTAAAATTAATTTCAATATTTGATTTATGACTACCAAATAAGAATATTTTATGCTATTCTATGAGATTAATTCCTTACCATCAACCTAATGATAATTAGGTAGAGTTTATTTTTATACAAATAAGTATGTTTATTTTTTAATAAGTTTTCAAGAACTTTAATTCTGAATAATATTTTTAGTAGTAATAACAAATGAAAAAAAAAGTGGACGTTGCTGGAGGGAGGAGGAGCGCTATCGAATAGCAATCAACCAAGGCGCTATTGCCACTGCTTTCAACCAATGGATCCCAGGCAAGCGTGTGCTTTGGGAAGGTAACCGGTTCATGCCATGCTCGCTTAACACCACGTTCTTTTCCTTCGAAGCAACAGATGTATCCTTCTCTGTCTAAAGCGACTTCATAGTCTCTCATGCAAAGCCTCCTTATGACACGTCCTCCCTCTCTTTTGCTAGCCACTCATCTCTGTAGTATCCATAAATCCGGTTTCGAGCTTTAGGGTAAAGGTTTTTGTTCACCTCTCCTCTCCCTGCGCTCAGGCGCAGGGTCAGCTCACCTTTTACCCTCTCATCTTCTTTCCAAGAGTATTCCATCGCCGTGCTTTTCAATTTTACTGGTTTCATGGGTGTTTTAAGCTCTGGTTTCACTCTATCTGGTTCTGGTTTGCTGGCGGACGGTGGACGCTCCTCCCTCGGCGTGCTCCCGGAAGAAGGTCATGCTTTTATGCTTTCGGTCTGAATTTAATGGATGCTATATGGTAAAAGATATCTTTGAAATAATTCAGTGCACAGTATCTGTTAGCATATTAGTAGGAGTTGATGAGCTGTTTTAGTTTTAAATTGAGCTGAATTCTGTCTGTGCACCCATAGTCCTCCATTATAGAACTGCTATCTGCATATTTTTAAGTTCATATGCTGGGGTTTATTATTTTCAGTTTTTTTTGGATCTTATCTCAGAAAGTGAAGAATTATGTAGTTATCTATAAACCATGTTCAGATTTCCATTTTAAAATAGGTTCATGGTGGTGCATTTTTGAAATGTATTGCTGTTGTTTTACATGCCCGAATATACCATTCTGAATGTTCAATCTGCAGAATTTATCCTTCTAAGTATGTGTTAGGATGGTTTCATGATAAGAAAGGCTTGTTTAAACCTTTAGTCTTCCACAGATGAAGTTCAATTTCCACTTGGGAGAAGAGGGAGTTCCCCTGAGCACTAGTCAGTAGCTTTGCTCCATAAAGGGTGGCCTAGTTTTTCCGAGCCGGAAAATCCTTAGGGATCTGGAAAATTCAAATCTTGAGTGATAGCCTGCAAAAGCCTGCAGTGCAAGGAGATTCAAATCTTCTTGGTTTTCGGGAGGATTGTACTGTAGGTGATGTATCATGTACTTAGGGGAATATAGAAGTTAGGCTAGCCTCTCACCCGTCTTGTCCCTCATAGGCTACGTCATCAAGTTTTATTTTTCCAGCGCAAGTGGCTACTTGGGATCCTGGTCCACCCTCGAAAAGTGGGATCTTTATCTCGAATCTTCCATCTGCTTGTACCTATGTCAGAACAGTCTTAACTTTCCACCTTTAGCCTTATCCTATCCAGATGTTATGTTCATAAAAAGGGAAATTTTATTAAATTTGGTGAGTAAAGACCGGATTTGGGAAATCCTGTTCGGACAAACAGTACCTTAGAATAGCCTGGGGAAGGTGTGTGACATTGCGTGGATAGTACATTAGATGCATCGGCCACAGAGGCCATGATTCGAGCTACGATTCAAGCTGAAACAGGTCGGGAGGTCGCCACGTTTCCAGGTGGCTGGCAGTCAACTCTTGATGACGTGGTTGTTCAACCTACGTTGCCTATTGTTGTCGGGGGGTGATGAGTCACCTAAAGAGTGAGCTATATGGGAGGGAAACCTGAAAAATGTTTGTAAACATAAGGTTAAGGGTATACATGAGCATGAAAACCGATATAATAAGAATCAGAAGCCTGTTAAAATTCCCCACTACTAGCTGCTATACATCTGGACAGCATCTTTTTGGCCGATCACATTTCAAGTCTACAGGAATTGGCTCTAGTGGGCAAGTGGCATTTTCCAGTGATGGATGACACCACGATGTGGAAATGGTTGGAGACTCAGTGGAAGCCTCTGATTGGATATATACCAATTGTCTCTAATCTCATGAAAGACTGGTATTGCTCTCATTTTCTCAGTGCCAGTGATCTAGACACAATTTTGAAGCGGCCATGGGTTCATAAAAGAAGTTTCCTCGCCCTTTACAATTGGTATATTGGGTATGACCCACTGAAGAACACTCCCTCAAACAACTTAATATGGGTTAAGCTTCCGGGCCTGCCCTTAGAGTTGTGGTCGAAGGAATCATTAACTGAAATTGGAAATGCCATAGATAAATGTATTTATGTTGACCAAAGATGTTTGGGGGAAAAGGACAAGAGAATAGCATGGATTCTTATAGAAAAGGCTTTCAGGGGAGGGTTTCCGAACCACATAGAGATTGCTTGGAGAGATTTAAAAATAGATCAAAGGTTGGATTTTGGGGGAATCCCTTTCAGATGTGCTAGATGTCACAAGACAGGACACTTGATTAAAAATTGCCCTCGACGAAGGCTATTTACGGGAAAATTCCAGACAGATATCAAAAGCTATAAAATGAGTCCCTGGCCTCCTGGAAAGGCAAAGCGAGCCTCCACAAACAGCTTATCTCCGTCAGAACATGATGAGTTACAAGATCTGTCAAATGTGGGAAAATCTTTTAGTCAATCTCCTCAGTATTTTTCTTAGGATAATTCCAATCCATCAAATTTGTCTCGGAGTCTTAACCCCTTACTAGAAAGTTCGAGAAGGATAGTGTCCTCCTCTATTAAATTGTCCCAAGCTACCCTGTGTTCACCCCCCTTGGAACCAAATGATGATAAAGAGGTCCCTCCCCCACCGCAGAGTGTCCAGCCTCTTAAAGAATTTTCGGTAGGGTCCCAAACCATTGTTATTTCATCATCATCCCTTCCTCTCAAAAAGGGGGTAGCTCCATCTAGAAAAGGAAAGGAGGCAATGATCTCAGCTACCCTGCTCAAATCTCTCGCTTCATCTCCATCGAATCTATTTGATAGTGACATAGACTTTCTTCTAAGTAAGAAGTCGCTCGATCTGGAACCCTTAACCATTCATAAACCAAGAAATCCATTGCCTCCCTTTATAAGCCCTGACTCTGCAAGAAACATATCAGTGAGAAGGAAAAATAATAGAGGCAGTAGGCATTTTAGGGGAAGGGCGGAAGACACAGACAAAGGTGTAAGGAACCTATCCCTTGTTGACATTCCCATAATGGATATGACTGAGAATCGGCCTCTTAGAGCAAGAGCAGCTGATGAACCACCTCAATGACTTTCATCTTATCTATGAACAACAGAGGTCTGGGAGCAGACCAAAAAATTTTGGCGCTAAAGAATTTATTCTTCTCAGTTCAGCCAAAAATTATATTAATTCAAGAAACTATGCATAACAATTATGTGTCCATCTCCTATTTTAGGAAAATTCTTCCCTTTTGGCACTTGGTTGCCACGGAGGCCAAAGGCCTGTCGAGGGGTCTAGCAGTGTTATGGGATCTTGTGTGGATTAGAGCAAAAGCCTATAAATGTTTTGTTGGCATTCTTATATCGGCCTCTATTAGAGGAAAATATTGTCCAATTAACATACTGAATATCTATGCCCCATATATGAATAGGCTCCTGTTTTGGGAAAATTTATTTGCATAGGAAATTTTTGATATTGAATCCTTAATGAATGCAGGAGATCTCAATGTAACTCTAAATCAGGAGGAACGATGGGGTATAAGCAGGAGAAGAGACCCGTTGGCAAATCGGATTAAATGTGAACTTTTGAACAAGAATATGGTAGATATAAATCCCTCCAAAATGATACCAACATGGGAAAACAGAAGGATAGAGGAGGCGTATGTTGCCAAAAGAATTGACCGCTTTATTGTCCATGCCAGTATAATTGATAGAATGGGAATTCCTTTCTCATCCATTGGAAATGTTTTCATATCCGACCATAGGCCGATATATCTCAGCTGGAGGTAGAAGGGGTTCAGGAAAGGGTGCCCCTTTAAATTTAACAAGTCTTGGTTAGAAGAACCTAATTTTAATGATATTATAACAAGAACCTAGAAGGAATTATCAGCAAGAGACAAGATCCCCCCCCCCCTTCTACCTTTAGAGACAGATGGCATGATGAAAAGGTGGTAAAAGATTGTGAATTAAGAAAATATATAAGGATAAAAAGGATCTGAGGTAATAAAACGGAATGGACAGTATCTCTGGGACCCTGCTGCTAATATCACTTTCGTTTGAATGATATGTCGCCTCATTGAGCTTGAAAGAAGGAAGCAAAAAATTCTGAAGTAGGAGAGGCCATGTGGAGGCTAAAGAGTAGGGCGACTTGGCTCAAGGAAGGTTACAAAAACACCAAGTTTTTTCATAGGTATGCAAATTCCAGGCGGGAGAAAAATTCCATTTGGAAAATTAGCGATGGTCAGGGGGGCTTATTTTTCTCCCAACAAGACATTCAAAAGGAAGTTGTGAGATACTTTGAAAAACAATATAAAAGAATGGATGTTTGCAGGTTTCAGGATATTTTATGGGGCATAGATCCATTCCCCCACATGTTTGATGACGAAAAAAATGAAGGAATTTTCCAGCCCATAACAGAGGATGAACTTCTTGGAGTAATGATGTCTTTCAAGAAGGACAAATGTCCTGGTCCGGACAACTGGACAATAGAATTCTTTATCCAATTTTTTGACCTCATCAAACATGACCTGCTTAGGATGGTTGAGGCAACAAGAATTTCAGGCAGCATTCACCAGATTATGTCCTCCACTCAAATAGCTCTCATCCCAAAGAAATCAGAGGTTGAATCCTTTCAAGACTTTAGGCCGATTTCCCTTTGCAACATTACATTCAAAAATATTACAAAAATTATTGTTGAAAGGATCAAATCTACCTTTGCTTTCTTTTTAACAAAGGACCAGCATGTTTTTCTAAAAGGTAGGAACATATTGGATGTTGTTGCTAATGCGCAAGAAAGTTTATTTTCCATGCTTACAAACAAATCTAATGCAACCATTTTGAAAATTGATCTACAAAAAACATATGATTGCTTAGAGTGGGGGTTTATAATATGCTTGTTAGCTAAGATTGGTTTGAGATCCAATATTATTAGTTGGGTCATGGCATGTGTGGAGAAAGTTAACTATGCTATCATCATAAATGGGATCCCTTCCTCTTTTTTCCTTGCAGAAAGAGGTCTTCGTCAAGGCTACCCCCTATCTCCTCTCTTGTTTATTTTGACAATGAACTCTCTAAGCCTTCATATTAACAAAGCAGTCAGTGAAAATAGATGTAGGCCAATGAAGATTTGCAGGAATAACTTCATTTCGCATAACCTTTTTGTTGATGATGTGCTCATCTTCGCAATGCTATGCAGAGTCACCTGGTCAAATCTTCATGGCATATTGAAAAGATTCCAAGATGCTACTGGTCTTCATATTAATAAATCAAAATCTATACTGTACCACAATGATGTCAACATGGAAATAGCAGAATGGGTCTCATCGTTGTTTGGGATTTATATGAGATCCATAAAAAATGGTTTAAAATATTTAGGATTTCAGTTAAAAGCAAAGGGATACTCAAAAACAGATTGGCTATGGTTAATAGATAGGTACTACAAAAATATATCTTCTTAGGAATATTGGTGCCTATCATTGGCAGGAAGGATTATCCTATCACATGTTGTATTAACTCAAGTTGTTGTATATTGGGCACATTTATTCTTTCTCCCTGCAAGTATCATCCAAAAAATGAATAAGATTACTGCAAATTTCATTTGGGGTGGCAAATCAGAGCAGAAAAAATATCATCTTGCTAAAATGGAAAGGATCTCTAAGCTGAAGAATTTAGATGGATGGGGGCTGTTGGACCTGAGAACTTTTGGGAAGGTGCTCCTATCTAAGTCATTATGGAGGGGGATCTATGGAGAGGGACCCTAGAGCAGCACAATTAAAAGGAAATACATGGGTGGCAAAGATATGGCTCATTGGTACAAATTAGGGAGGATCAGAGCCAAGTATGGGTCAGCTATCTGGCTCAGCTTTCGGAAGATTGAACACTATTTTCTAAAGAACTTGATATGGAGCTTCCAAACAGGCAACAGGATTATCATTGGTCTTGACCCTTTCATAAGAGGGCGTGAGAAAATTTCTATTCCTGAAAAACTCCTAAGCTTCTTCCATAGGAAGGGTTTCTTCACCTGGGATAAACTCTTAGCAGCATGGTAAGGTCCTGTCCCCCTGTGGAAAGAGGCTGACAGCATGGGATGTGTGAGTCTTTAGCAAGTCAATGGAATATAATCAGAGTCGGTTTGAGAAGCAGTGGCTTATATCGTTCTTTACCTGAAGATGTTCTGGTCTGGAAAGTGCCAAATGCGAGCTCCCAGGTTTGCGTAAAAGATATTTACATTAACTTGATTGGTTTAAAAATTGCTCATGTTAGCCCTCCTTTTCCTTCTATTTTCTGGAAAATCAGATGTCCTCCCAGACTAATATTCTTCGCTTGGTTGGTTTTCCACGATAAAAACTTGTCGTGGGAAAATCTGAAGAAAATAAATTGGCATGGGCCAGGCTTTTGTTTAATGTGTGAAGCAGCAGAGGAAAGCAACTACCATATGTTTTTCCATTGCCAGAAAACGCGAATTATGTGGTATGAATTGGCAGCCTTATTAAGTTTCCTTGTTGTGTCTCATGCTTCCATGCAAGAAGCTTTCATCTAGTGGAGTGGGCAATATTAAGCTTGGAGACCAATTATTATCATTGTCCTTTGGTGTGCTTGGAAGTGGAGAAACAATATTATCTTTAAAGCCAGGAAAGAACCTTTTATGTCGACATTACATAATGTTGTATCCATCTATGAATCCCTTCCGGCTAAGAATTAAAAAAGAAAAAATGTTGATTGGAACAGGCAAGGAGATGGCATCTTGGGGGTCCCAAGGGTGTTCCTTGATGGTGCTACTCAACACAATTCTTGTGGCTGCGGGGTTCATATTATTATGGATGAGAACCTTCATTATCTCATCTCTTGGAATGGAGGAAAGGGCTCTAACTGCATGGCGGAGGTGATGGCTCTAGCGGGTCTTCTTACCTTCTATTTTTTCTTTGATATTCATTTTGTGTCTATCTATGGGGATTCTAAAATTATGGTTGATCATGTTATGGGAAAATGCCATATCAGCTGCCCTCACCTTACGGGCTAGATGGACAAGATTATGTTTTTGTGGGGTAAAATGAAAGGATGTTCCATTCAACACATATATAGGTCCAACAATCAGCAAGTTGATTGCTTATCTAAGGAAGGGTTTCTATCTCAAACAGGTAACTGGTCTGTTAAGGTTATATCTGACGGGGAATCCTTCTCCATCCAGGGTTTCTCAATCCCTGGGTTTTAACCTATAAAGATCTCCAGGTATGTTTATGTTTTTTTTATCATTTGGATATATATCCCTGAACAGGTATGATGTATATATCGGTCTTCTTGGCAATCTGTTTTATATTCCAGGAATTGTATGCGATGTACATAGAAGTCATGCATTTGGTATATTGTTGGATCTGTCCCGTGGATTTTTCCCAAGATGCTTAGTTCTAGCTTCTGTGAAAATCCTACTTTTTTAAAGTTTTTGATGTACTATATGTCATCTTTATATTGCCCTCAATATAAATACAATCATGCTTTTTCGTTTTGAAACAAAAATAAAAATAAAATAAATATAAATAATAATAAATAAAATTAAATTAATAAAATAAATAATAAAATATAATAAATATAAATAAATAATTAAATAAAACAAAATAATACAATAATAATAAATAATAAATAAAAATAAATAAATAAAATGAAAGGTTGGGATTTATCTTGAAAGTAGTTTTGTCTTTTTTGCTCTTTTAATTAAATTGATTAATTAAAAATCACTTCTAGATAAACAATTGTCATATAAATAAGCTTTGTTAAATACCATGACTTATCAATACTACAAGTTCAAAAATAATTTCATAACTCATATTTATATAAAAACATGTTTGTATGACATTTTAATTAAAGAGAAAAAGGGGAACAACTTTTGAAATAAAACTCTATATTTGATTTATGACTATTTCAACTAAGAATATTCTATAATATTCTATGGAGATTAATTTCTTACCATTAACCTAATAATTATTGATAATTAGGTCGTGTCTATTTTTATGCCAATAGGTATGTCTATTTTGGAATAGAGTTTCAAGAACTTTAATTTAATTATAAGTAATTGATAGGAATTTTTTTTATGCCAATAGGTATGTCTATTTTAGAATAGGGTTTCAAGAAATTTAATTTAAATATAAATAATTAATAGGTGGGTGTTAGGAATTTAACTTCCAAATAATATTTTTAGTAGTAATAAAGGATGAGAGGTTAAGATTTATCTTGAAAGTAGTTCTGTCTTTTTTATTCTTTTAATTCAATCCCTTCTAGATAAACAACTCTCATATGAAATGAGTTATGGTTTTGGGCATATGGTATTAATAAACCATAATATTGTAATAAAGCATATTTTCATGTTTTTAAATCTTAGCAATATAAAATATGTCATAAAATAAATGTTTTAATTTTTATTATAAATTTCAACTGTATTTATATTCACTGTTTGTTAAATTAATTCTAAAGTTTAATTTCAAAATAACACCTACCTAAAATAAATTATAATAAAAAATCATTCTCATAAAAATAATTATAAAAAATAATATATAATTACTGCATTTATTCTTATTTTAATAGAAGACATCTTATAACACCGCTTCAAACAGGATGTTCCATGTATAAATTAAAATTCTAAAGTTATATTCAAAATAAACAACCCTATCTAAAAAATTAATAAATAAAAAATCATTCTCATAAATACAATATATAAAAAATAAAATATAATTACTGCATTTATTTTATTTTAATAATGAGAACATTTTATATACTCCGGCTTCACAGGATTTAGGTTATATTAAACTACCTAAATTAATGAAAATATTGTTGAAAATAGCAACAAGAAATGCTAAAAATAGAAGTGCTAAAAATGGCACTGCTATAAGTAGCATTTCGGGATACATTCCAATTTTAATTAGACCCTAATTAAAATTGAGAATTAAAATTCAAATTTGAACTTAGCAGCTATTTGTAAAATAATTAATTCATCTTGAGTTAATTAGTTGTAGAAAATCAAACATGAAGTCTATGTGGAGACATGCAACAGTTTCCCCTTTGATTGAGGAAGTTATCCCTTGATTAAAGGAGATTATGATGAGTTGTACTTTGAGTTGTAATTAGTTAGCTCAGTTAACTGAGATAAATCCAGTTAGATTAGTTCCAACAATTTGTGGAACTGATTGTGAGTTCAGTTAGTTAATGCATGCATGCATGTAAATGTTTCACTTCAGATAACTGAATATTCTCCCATAAATAACTCATGCATGTGAGTTCAATTAGAGACCCAGTTGAAATCATATGATGGGACAATGTACTATTAGTTGCAGGAATATTCCATTGAGGATATCTCTTCCATACAGAAGGAATTCATTCCTTGGAGATTGTGCAGTTACTTCTGAGTTTGATGAGTGTGTAATGAGGCCAATTCACACAGGTGGCAGCATTGGACACCAAGAGAAACTGCGCAAGGAAATAGGAGGCTTGGAGGATTGGAGGAAGGCATATGTTGTGTCTATTCAGTCTGTGAGCTATATTGAGGGATTGTACTGAGAGTTGGATAGCTTGTGAGTTAAAGCTTTGTGTAATCTGGAAATATTTCCACTTGTATGATAGTACAGAGATCGGGGTTTTCAGGTGAGGCTTTCCCCAGAGTATTCTTCTGTGTTCATGTGTGATTGCTTTCTCATTCTCTATTATATGTGTTCTATTTGATCTTGCTCATAATCGATTAAGCTTCCACAAGTTTGTTTGTAGAAGTAGATCAAGTATTTTAATTTAGTATATTGCATTATAAAGTGATCTACAGTGGAAATTCTACATGGTATCAGAGAAAAGGTGATCAAAGCAAAGAACAATATACAAAAGAGAAAAGTTTGAAGTTTGAAGTTCCTGATTATAGAATTCAAATTCTTATCACATCTCAAATTTCACCAATGGTGTTCAACGGTTTAAGACTCGAGTATGCCTTTGATGGCAGCTCAAATTATATAGCCTGGAAGGATCGCATGGAAGCGGTATTAGGGGACAATGGTCTAAAGGACTTCATTAATCAAGAAGTCTCCAAGCCAGCAGCAACTAATGCCCAAGAATTGGCGGAATGGAAGAAATGTGTGGCTAGAGCGAGGAGAATCCTCCTAGAGGGAGTTAGAGACCACATTGTCTCGAGCCTCCATGGGAAGGAGACTTCATTTTCAATGTGGAAAACATTAAAAGATATATATCAAAACAACAGTGATCAAAGGAAGTTGGCACTGAAAGACAAGCTTCGGAAAATCAAGTGTGAAAAGGGCGACATGATCTCTACATATTTGAACAAGCTCACCACTTGCAGGGATGAGCTTGGAAGTGTAGGGATCATTACAGTCAATGATGACATGGTGAATCATGCTATCCTCGATCTTCCTAAGAGCTGGCATAGCTACCAAGACTTGGTAAATGGAAGAGAGAAACTGCCAGATTGGGAACAACTTTGGCCAGATCTGATGCAGGAGGAGATAAGGAGAGGCACCAGAGATGGATCTTCATCAAAGTAAGATGATGAAGAAAATCTAGCCTTAGCGAGTAAGGTGAGGAAAGGGAAAGGGAAGGCGTCCCATTCCAAATCTAGTTCTTCCCATGGTGGGTTTGACAAATCGAAAGTGTGATGCTTTCATTGTCATGAGGTGGGCCATTATGCTATGAATTGTCCACAGAAGAAATCCAAGAATGGATCCTCAAAGGGGTCAGATGGTAAGGCACTGGCCTCATAGTTTTAATTGGATTTCTCTCTCATCACATGCATGGTTTCATCCATGGTGGGATGTGTTTGGTACCTAGATTGTGGAGCCTCTTTCCACATGTCCAGTGATAAGAATCTTTTCAATACCTTGGAGGAGAAGGATTTCCATATGGGAATCGAGATGGGTGATGATGGAAAGTGGAAAGTACCGTGTTTTAGGTGAAGGTATGGTTGTGTTCCAGAGGGAGCATGGAGCTCTTCTCACCCTGGCTGATGTAAAGTATGTACCAGGTTTGAAGAAGAATCTTTTGTCCGTTGCTATGCTGGAAGACAAAGGCTAAGATGTAATATTTAGTAAAGGAAAGGTATTCCTTATGCATATCAGCATTGGACAGACCAAGAGGATTGGGATTCGAGTAAATAATCTCTACAAGCTAGAGTTAAACGACTATGCTGCATTGAGTTCAAAAGCTGAGTTGGTGTAGAACCAAGTTGTTGGCGAGCTATGGCATAGAAAATTTGGGCCACTTGCACCATGGGGCCTTGAAGATCATGAAGCAGATTTCTATCGAACTTCACAAGGGAAAACTGAAGAAGAGGGATACATGCAAAGGTTGTACCTTAGGTAAGTATGCGAAGTTTTCCTTTAAGGATCGAGGCAGTAGAGCTGGAGCAATCATGGAGCGAGTTCCACCATTCTCTACAGCCTCCACCACTAAACAAAGGTACTATGTTATTTTTATTGACGATTTTTCTTGTAGATGTTGGATCTACTTTATGAAAAAGAAGGATCAGACCTTCTTAAGGTTTTGTGAGTTTAAAGCCTTGGCAAAGAAAGAATCTGGAAAGAAAATAAAGGCCTTGCGTAGCGACAATGGTGGAGAGTATGTCTCCCAATAGTTTAAGGACTTCTGTGTAGAAGAAGGAATTAAACAGGAGTTGACAACACCCCATAACCCATAGCAGAATGGGGTGGCCGAAAGGAAGAATAGATAGATTATGGGAGCAGCTCGAGCAATGTTGCATGACCAAAGACTACTACTTCATTTGTGGGCTGAGGCATGCAATACAATAGTATACTTGTAGAACAGAAGCCCGCACCATATACTGGGGATGAAGACACCAATGGAAGCCTTTTCCAGGAAGCGACCAGATGTGAGTCACTTCAGGATCTTTGGATCATTGGTTTATTGCCATGTGACCAAAGATGCCCAGAAGAAGATAGATCCAATAGCTGAGTTGGGGATACTTTTGGGGTACACTGATACACCCCACAACTATTGGGTGTTCCTACCTACTAGTCAGAGGACAGTGGTACGCAGAGATCTAAAGTTCGATGAGTAGAAAGCCATGCGAGTATCACTTGAGAGGGAGCTCAAGTTGCATGCAGAGGAGGAACTTTCAGTTCCTAAGGAGGAGGAGCCTCACACTAATGCGAAGCAGCTGCATGCAAAGGATCCAGGAGTGGAGACAACCACTCATGTTGAGTCTTCCAGAGATGGGCAGGAACGCTCAAGGGAAGCTAATAGGTTGATGATGGATGCGTGAGAGAATGTGGAACAACCATCTTCTCAGTGCAGACAGAGGAGGTCACCCGAGCAGTACACTGGTTAAATGGCCCTAGTTAGGGAGTGTGTAGCGACCAAACCTTCTTCTTTTGAGGAAGCAATGCAGCAACCAGTCTGGGTTGATGCAATGGTGGAGGAGTACGACTTTATCGTTTGGAACTGTATTTGGGATGTTGTCCCAAGACCTCAGTACATGTCAGCGGTGAGTTCCCAATGGCTTTACAAGGTAAAGCAGGCAGCTGATTGCAGTGTTGAGAAACATAAGGTAAGGTTTGTTTCCCGTGGTTTCTCATAGGTCGAGGGGATTGACTACGATGAGAATTTTTCTCTTGTAGCAAGGTACTCATCTATCATATCGATGTTGACACTATTAGCTCAGCTGGGTTAGAAGATCCATCAGATGGATGTGAAGACTGTGTTCCTCAATGGGAAGATTGAGGAAGAGGTGTACATTGAGCAGCCGGAAGGTTTTGAGACCTTCGATCGTGAGTCACATGTGTGACGACTTAAGAGGGATTTGTATGGGCTTAAGCAAGCACCTCATGCTTGGTACACCGGGATCGACATCTATTTCACGGGGTTGGGCTTCACCAAGAGTGAAGTAGATGAGAACCTTTACCACATCATGGTAGAAGGTAAGCCATTGATCGTTGTTCTTTATGTTGATGATCTAATTTTGACAGGTGTTGATCAGTTGATCAAGTCTTGCAAGGAGGACCTTGCAAGAGAGTTTGAGATGAAAGACATGAGTCTTATGCACTACTTTCTAAGCATGGAAATGTGGCAAAAGGATGGGGAAGTGTTTGTGTCTCAAGGCAAGTATGCCAATGAGATACTCAGGTGATTCCACATGGAGAAGTGCAAGCCTATGCAGACTCCTCTAGCTAGTAACTGGAGGAAGGAGGATGCTACTTCAGGTGAGGTAGTAGCTGATATTGTTTATCGGAAACTTGTGAGCTCATTGATGTATCTAGTAAACACACGACCAGTTTTGTGCTTTCCGATGAACCAATTGAGTCAAGCTATGGTTCAGCCTATCGAGCTGTTTTGGAAGGCAGCAAAGCATGTGCTGAGATACCTCAGAGGAACATCTCAATATGGATTGTGGTACAGATGGATAGAGGGAGTGAAGCTTCAGGGCTTTATAGATGCAGACTGGGCAGGGAGTCCATCAGATTGGAAGAGAACTTCTGGAGGAATATTCAACCTTGGTTCAGCTGTAGTTTCCTGGTACACCAAGAAATAGAGGTTAGTCACACTTAGCTCAGTAGAGGCTGAATACGTGGCTGCTAGTCAGGCAACATGCGAGGCCATTTGGATGCGAAAGATTCTAGTGGGATTGTTTGGTCAGAAGATGGATCCAACTGTGATCTACTGCGATAATCAGAGTTGTATCAAATTCTCTGAGAATCCAATATTTCATGACAGGTCCAAGCACATAGATATCCAATATCATCATCTATGAGACTGTGTGGTGAAGAGGAGCATGTTGTTGCTGTATGTTTCGACCGAGGAACAGGATGCACATATTTTGACTAAGGCATTGTCAAAATGCAAGTTCAAGTTCCATAGAGACAGGATTGGGGTGACTGATAATCCCTTTCTTGTTGAGAGGGAGTGTTGAAAATACCAACAAGAAATGCTAAAAATAGAAGTGGTAAAAATAGCACTTCTATAAATAACATTTCGGGATACATTACAATTTTAGTTAGTCCCTAAACTAAAATTGAGAATTAAAATTCAAATTTGATATTAACAGCTGTTTGTAAAATAATTAATTCATCTTGAATTAATTAGTTGTAGAAAATCAAACATGAAGTCTATGTGAAGACAAGCAACAGTTTCCCCTTTGATTGAGGAAGTTATCCCTTGATTAAAGGAGAACAGGATGAGTTGTACTTTGAGTTGTAATTAGTTAGATTAGTTAACTGAGTTAAGTCCAGTTAGATTAGTTCCAACAGTTTTTGGAACTGATTGTGATTTCAGTTAGTTAATGCATACATGCATGTAACTGTTGCACTTCAGATAACTGAATATTCTCTCATAAATAACTCATGCATGTCAATTCAGTCAAAGACCTAGTTGAGATCATATGATGGGACAGTGTACTATCAATTACATGAATATTCCATTAAGGATATCTCTTGCATGCAGAAGGAATTCATTCCTTGGAGATTGCGCAGTTACTTCTAAGTTTGATGAGTGTATGATGAGGCCAATTCACACAGGTGGCAGCATTAGACCCCAAGATAAACTGCGCAAGGAAATAGGAGGCTTGGAGGCTTGGAGGATTGGAGGAAGGCATATGTTGTGTCTATTCAGTTTGTGAGCTGTATTGAGGGATTGTAATGAGAGCTGGATAGTTTGTGAACTAAAAATTTGTGTAATCTAGACATATTTCCACTTGTATGATAATACAGAGATTGGGGTTTTTAGTTGAGGCTTTCCCCAGAGTATTCTTCTGTGTTCATGTGTGATTTGTTTCTCATTCTCTGTTATATGTGCTCTATTTAATCTTGTTCATAATCGATTAAGCTTCCACAACTTTTTTTTTAGAAGTAGATTGGTGAGCTCCAGTATTGCATCAATGATGCTGCAACTCATGGGACTCCCTACTTTACTTTTATACACCCAATAGTTTGTAAACAAACTTGGAAGCGACAATGCTATATGCACAAGTACTCGCTCTTATTGCAGGCTGTCACTTGATCAGCTGGCACAAGCTCACTAGGAGCTTAAGAAAACTTCTATGAGTTTTTAGAAGAAGCTTTTAACTGTGATGGAAGAAAGATAACTCAAAAGAGGTTATTCTACTTGCAGAAAGAGGATGAAAACTGAGAGGAAATGCAAACCCTAGCAAACCCTAGTTTTACCCACTAACCCTACTTTTGCAAGACAAAGAGATGAAACTACTAAAATGGATGCCATGGACTACTAACAAAGTAAAATGCATGTATTCAAGCTACTTCTGAAGAAAAATATGAAAAAATCATCTTTTTGTACTTTTGAACAGTTTTATGCAGAATTATTATGCTTGTGTTTTAACTATTTGTGACTGTGCAGAGTTCGGTTGTGAAAGGAGATGGAGTTGGCTTTTGCAGGAGGTTGGGAAGGTGTGGAGAGGACTTAAGAAGTCCCTAGTACCCTTCTGGAGATTTCCATTGCGATCAGACTTCGAAAACTCACTCACATGAACTTCTACAGGAAGGCTATAGGGGATCTACAGGAAGTTCTACAGGAGGAGGCTGAAAGTGATTTTTGGAGGTTTGAAAGTGGAAAAATGGTGGGAAAATGGAAAGGAAGGTTGGATGGAGGCATCAAAGGGTATAGGACTCTGTTAATGAATATCAAACATGAAAGAGATGGTTGGATTTGTTCAAAGGTCAAGGAAGCAATTTTGCACAAGAATGTAGAAATTAGGGTAGTTTGGGAAAGTATGGCGAAAGAGTGGAGGAAATATTGAGAGATAGATTGGATCAGGTTGGGTGATGGAAGAATTATAAGCTAGGGGGTTCTACAAGTGAGCTGCACATTTACTTTTCAAACTGTCCCAAGCGAGAACTAAAAAACACAGAGTTTTACCTATTTTAACCTAATTCTGACCTAAAAACCAGAAAAGTGTTGAACAGAACTTTATGGACAGGAAGTTATGCAGGAAAGCCATGGAAACTGAACAAGGATAGATCTAAGCATGTAAATACAAATGATATTAACTTATCCAACTCGAAATATCACACTAGCAATTGTATTGGAAAGCAAAAACAGTGTTTTGGTGGCAGCAAGAGTGCCTTGGTCTCAATTCATGGTCCGGAGGAGGGAGAAAGGAGATCAAGGCCTGCTTGGTAGTCTGTTTGTGGATATTTTTCTATTATTGCAACAAACTATCTAATCAACCTGAAGCAAGAACAACTATTCTAATCATCAAAAACAACCTAAGTAACAAAGCAAGATTTAACCTAAACAACATAAATTATTTCTTGAATGCAAGAAAAAACATATAGATACAAAGGAGGTGCTCAGCACTTGGGTTGGGCCCAACCCCAAGAGCTATAGCCCCGTAAGAAAGATCAGTGTTGGTTCAAGACTGTATTCATCTTCATTGATCAAAAAATAATAGTTACATCACAAAACTGTCTGCAAAAGGAGCTCGAAAATGAGCTAAATACAAGGCTGCACTAAAGTGCGAAAATAGACTATCCAATGGCTAACCTACTAAGGCCTGAGGCCTTCTTATTTATACAAGTGAGGACTCCTAGCAATCCTCCTAAACTTTAGGAACTCGGCTGCCTAAAACTGCAGATAATAGCAACTTCAATAGACCTGCTCGGCTGCCCCTTGGAATCATCATTTGTGTTTTTTGTACTCCGAGTTGTTGATGGAGAACTCAAGGAAGGGGTTATTTAATGCAGGAGACACCCCTCCTATAGGTCCTCAACCCTATTTCTTCGAGTTTGGCTACCAGTCTACTCATAAATGCCCGGTCTTGGTCCAAAAATGTCCAAAAATCTGCAATAAACACTTATTAGACTTTGTGGTAAAGTGACTATCCCCATTCACTCAATTGACATAAATATATTCAAAAACATGCACAAAAATATGGAGAATGGTGGATTAAATGGAAACAATAGGCAAAATGAGCCCATATAGTTACCCATTTCTAGGGCTCATCATCACCCCCCTGTTGAATGGGTTGTTCATCCTTTGAGCAACTAATCCAGTTCTTCATCCTTGATAGCTTTAACAGCTTCCCTAACATCCCAAGCTTCTGAGGTGATGTCCTCTTCCCTATCATGAAAACCTGCCTTTCTGTCCACTTCCTCCCATTGCTTTTGTTCTTCTTCTTCCTTAACCCCTTCCAATAGTCCTAAGAGTAGTGGAGGACTGAACTTAAAGCCAATCTAGTTGGTTTTCAAGTTTTGCACTGATTATTTGTATAGGGGCACTCTCATCAAAGCCTCCCTCATTCTGATTGGGGAGTGATACTCCCTTATCTTTAAGCTATATGACAATGTATTCCATCTCCTCATGCAAGCATGAAGGCAATCATCACCAAATAATCTTTCCATATCTTCAAAATGGGCGATAGCTTGTGCTTGCCTTTCAACATAATCAAGGAGAACTTGAGGGTTTCTTGCAAGGTGTTGATGAGCATATATGAGAGGTGAGAGGTCTTTTGGTTCTACCCTTATTAGTAGGGGCTCATTTAGTTCTTTTGCCATGATCCGTTGAATTTCCACTACTCTTTTTTCCTCATGCTCATCCAAGAAGTCATAGCCATGAGTTGTAGGTCTCTAAATGCTGCATTCGGATCCCAAAATTTCATATCAGGGAGTGCCATATTGTGTAAGTAAAACTTTGCTAATTTGGCTTTATTCTCAGCTGAACTAGTAACACACAGATGCATAAACTGACCATAATTTTGGAAAGGGATTGTGCCCCTTTGGGCCAATGTTTTAATTTGGAATTGGAGCCATTGGTCTTTAAGACACAATGCATAAGATCTAGCTGGTTGTCTACATTGCAAGGCTTCCATTGCCCAACTGGCCATCCAGGCCATCTGGGCTTCTCTTTCCTGCAACTGCTGCTTCAGCATCAGTCGACAACTTCATAAAATACAAATGAACCAAAAGGGTGGTGGAGGCTTAGAGTGCACTGTACTTAATTGTTGGTGTAATCTGTGGTGAGGAGATGAGGTGGCCAGATGGGTATGTTATCCCCATCCGGACCGTTGGTCCTACGCCAGTGTCATTATGGTTCCTCATGCTGCCTAACCACCATCACCTCCCTTACTCCCGTTATCCGTCGCCACCACTATTGGTTTCGAATGTTTCCTTCCCGAGTTGACATGCCACATGTGCTAACTGCATATCTGATCAGCGGTTTTGAATTTGGACGTGGCTCAATTGAATTCCATGAAGGTGTGTGAAATGAATGAGGGTGGCCAATGAGCTGGCCACCAATTCCATTGAATTGACCATTCCCACAGTTCATGCAGTTTTGAAATATTATTCATGCAATCGAGGAATAGGTTTAGGCACTTACTTGCTCAGTCGTTGTTGTGTTATGCATATTTCGAACTTTGGCACTTCGTTTCCTCGTTCTTGTTGCTGCTTGTGCTCTGCATGCTCGACCTTTGGCTTTTGCGAATGATCTCTCATTCAAACATTGCTCCTTGCATGTTTCATATGTCCTGCTGCGCTGACCTTGTCTCTGGAGTATGTTTTTCAAAGGGATAAGCTGCTACAGGAACCCTGTAGGATTTCCTGTAGCTGCTTCTCCTTCTAAAAATCAAGCTAATATTTGAGTAGGGCTAAAACTGCTGAAGAAAGTCTCGACTGAAAAGAAATCATAGCTGGAAGGTATCAGGTAGGAATGAGTAAAAATTTTGCTGCCTTTATTTGTCATCATTTTTTCTCTTTTTTTTTTTTTTGCAAAATGAAAGAAACAGAATTTATGTATGTGGCTATGTAGGGCACAGAATAAAACAAGTGGAAATGTAGGTGTACATGGATGGAATTGTGAAATAGGAAGATGGAGGGTGGCAGGGAGGTTCATAGACTTCATAGACAACTTTCCAACCCTCGGGTCCTTCTCTGAGATTGATTTTGGCCTTTTTGTAGTTTCTACAGGATCCTCCAGTAGAATACACAGAGTTTCCTGTAGGATGCGAAATTTCAAAACAAATGAGACCAAAACTTGGGAAAGGATAACGGTGATGGGGTGATGGATTGTGAAGGGTGTATGCAGCCTGGCCATGTCTTTTTCCTCTGGTGCGACCCTCCTGCAACCTGCAATGACCTTCCTA
>APFE030398457.1:99101-117545 GCA_000404065.3 Pinus taeda | reverse complement strand
ATAGATGGTTTGGATACTACCTCTATTGGGCTTCATGATTTGCAGTTGCGCCTTGGGATTATTCCTCAATAACCAACTCCTTTTCAAGGAACTGTTCGCTTCAACTTGGATCCATTATTTGAGCACTCAGATTTGACAATTTGGGAAGTATGTAAATCCTATTCAACATAACATCTCATTGAATTTATCATATGTAGAATGACAATAGTAAATAATGCTTTGAATTTATTTTCTTTCTTTATTAAGGTTCTGAACAAGTGTCAACTTGGAGACATTGTAAGAGGGAAGGTGGATGGCCTAGATGCACTAGGTAAATTTTGTATTAAATATATATTTTTAAATGTCATGGAATTCTTTGACATGAGGCCAAGAATTTGGCTGTTAGATTTGCAAGTTTTTCGTGGCACTAAAAGATCAATACAATGCAGTGGGGGACGATGGAGAGAATTGGAGTGTAGGACAAAGACAATTATTTTGTTTGGGACATGCATTGCTAAGGAAAAGTCGAATCCTTATTCTAGACGAAGCAATAGCATCAATAGACAATGCTACAGATGGCATTCTCCAGACAATAATTAGAAAGGAATTTGCAGATTTCACTGTGATTACCGTTGCACACAGGATACCGACTGTTATGGATAGTGACATGGTGGTTGCCATCAGCGATGGTAAGGCCCTGTAATTGTATCTTATCTCTGTGCTGTATGCATGGATTGGTTTCAACTGAATTTGTTGCAGTTGAGGAAATGGACAGTAGTGAAAGTGAGTCTATTCATTTCTACCTAATTTGAATGCTTTTGATTTGAAGTCATGCAAGTGAGACGGTGGAGTGTGATCATCCATTGAAGTTGATGGAAAGGGAAGGATCGTTATTTGGAAGTCTTGTGCTAGAGTATTGGTCCCACACATCAAATGCTCTTCTTCATGTAACAAGCACTAAATGAATAACCTTTCCGTCTCTCTGCCCAGATCATGAGATCTTTGGTTGATGCTTTAACTCTTGCATGAAGGGCTAATTGTAGCATTGGTGACCTTATTGTTCAATTGATGTATTCTTGTGTTAGATAAGATCTCATTGTAACAACGATAAAAATGATGGGTCTACGAAAATTTGGGAGGCCAGTTGTTTAAAATTAGCTCATCTATTGTTGCAACCTGAATTTCCGTTCATAAAAAAATACTTTGAACAATGTGTTTTTGTGCACAAGGGCCTGAAAAAATCTCTGTTGAAATTTCTAAGTCTAACCTGTTTGAAATTCTTCCTGCACTATCTAGTTTATTTCACCTACTTGTTTAAATTTTTAACAAGTCATTTAACCATATAAATACTGAAAATAAACACAAATGCAGTCTCAACCATCTAAAAATCATCAACAGAAAGGATAGACAAACACACAAGTGACACCATTATTTTTGGATAATCTTCCCTGGAAAACCCAACTTGGGAAAACTAGTGTAGCAGTTCTGAGGGTTTTATTACTAAGAAATGCTTCTTGAGTACAAATAGGGTGCCAAATTGGCTCACTCAATAGAGAAATCAATCTGGCAACAATACCTCTATTCGGAAGCAGATATTCAGCAAGTCTGATCCACAAAAATCTCTTTGATGCTTCTCAGAAGCTTTGAGTCAACCCTCTTGGCCTCTGCGTCACTCAGAAGCCCCCTGCATCAGCCTTCTGCTGCTCTGCGCTGGCTCTCTAGCCCTCTGTGTCATCCACGCAGGCCCTGCGAGCCTCTGTGCAGTCACTCTAGCCCTCTGCGTGGATCTTGCTTGCTCTGTGTAGCCTCCTCTACTTTTGTCCTAGTCCTTTGGCACTATCTCTGCCTCTCTGCTATGCACTCATTGCCCCTCGCTGCAACTCAGATTACTTGTTCAAATTTTCTCAGCAAACCCTGCTCCAGAAAATCAAACTGACTAATAAATCTTGGTATATCTCCAACAAACCCTCAAGCCTCCTCTTATACTTTTTATGTCGAGTTTTCAGCGGTCGAGATTAAATCTCTAATCAACGGTTAAGATTAGATTGGGCTTGATCCATGCCTTTTAGAACATTCTTACACAATTTTATATTAATACCCATTAATATTTTAATTTTCCTAAGTTTAGACTTAGGAACTCCATTAAAACTATTAATTATTTTAATATCTTTCTAACCGGGTGGAATTTCCCCAAACCAATTCTCGGTCTTGGAGATCTCATGTGTTTCAGCCTCTCCACCAATTTTCATGGCTGGAGCACATCCGATGCTACCCCAAATCAACAGTTCCTTCTATTATGATGCAAGTTTGGAAATGGTTCACCTATTTGAACCAAAATGGGTCTTGATGGATTGATTACTCTTGGGATTTGAAATAAAGTAGATGCAAGTTATTTTCCCACCTTTCAATAGACTGTTACTGTCTGTATGGAATGGATGAATGCTCTATTTTATTATTTATGTGGAATGGATAAGGGGTCTTTTACCCTCTCTCAATGATGTTATGAAACTTAAGTTCTCTAATTATTTATGAGAATCATAGGTTATGCATTCAAGATGACGATGTGAGAACCCATGACGTGTAGATCAGTTAGTTTGCATGGGATTTAGTTCCCACCAAGTCACAAGTTCAAGCCTCATGGGGAATGCTTGAGGATGGAGGCCACTTTGGGGGAATTAAACTTCCGAAGGGACATCCAGGGTCAGCCAAGTCCCACACTTGTATCTTGGTGATAAGCATCCCATTGTGGGTGGATCCGTCTTCTTCCATCCAATAAATGGGCTAGCCTAGGGCCAGGCTTAGCATAGCCAAAAATAAAAGAAGATGAGGATTTGAGAGTCGTAAGTTCTGCATCTAAGATGATGTAGCTTTGTCTTAAGCTGCATTGGTTTTTAATTGGTGAAGACTGCATTCTGTTTAGCAAAGCATTTGTGACTGCTTGTGTCAATTTCATAGAGTTTGATCTGTATGGAAATAGACACAATTTGTACTGTCCAAACATATTCATTATATTGTTTTGAATACACTTTGTCAACCTGCTAACAGTTTTAAGGTGAACAAAAATCAACACACTCCAGGTTGCTTAGTATGCCTAGCATAATAGTTTTCTTTGTTTACATGTATTTCCATGATTTGGCAGACATTTATGTTGCACTGGTTGTGAGTTGTTAATGGTTTCGGATATGGATTAGGATTAAATAGCTCTTCGAGGAAATGTAATGGTATGCTAGATTGCATTTGAAATATTTGTTTGGTGAGGCTTAGTTTGATGTTGAATTTGTGTATCTTTGGATCTCAAAATCTAGAACTATCTTATGTTAGGTTTGTATTATAAACAATGACTGAAAAACTTCATTCACCTCTTTTTTATGCATGTCATGACGTGGGTATCGTTTGGTATTGTGTTGTGATCCATGACTTGTATAATGTGCTAACCAGGGGTTGCTTTAGCATGGTAAATCTGTGGCTGACACATACAATGCTTGCTATTTTGTTTTCACTATTTTACTTGTCCTCTAGAAGGAACTTGCAAAAGAAGAATGGAGATCAAGATGGGAAGACCAGCTCTACAATTTAAAGTAGAGAGCTAACGTTAGAGATGCGGGTCAAGCATCATCTTGGGGTGCCAGGATGCACCAACAGAACTATTCGACTTCCAATTGATCAATTTGCTAGATTTTCTAGATGCACTTATCATACAATAGACAAAGTGAAGAGAGGCTCTGTAACCAGGAGAAGCTGCATCAGCTTTAGACCTTTTCTACTGTGGCCTACCCTGTTTATACTTACCCTGTTGCACTGTATGCTTGTAGATACGCAAGTTAATAACTGAGAATACTTTGAAATTGGTTTCAAAGTACGAGTTTAGTGAATGCCATGTTCTAAAGCTTATTGTGTCCATTCTATTTAGAGATATCTGAGGCTAAGGATGTGTTGACCCTTTAGCCTTTAGGTGAAGGCTTATCATCCAAAGATCATATTGTATCTACACTTTCTTTTATCATAAATATGTGTTTTCACTAAGACCAATAATTTTCATAGTGGAGCAATGCCAACGGCTTTGGGACTTTATAACCTGAATTTTAGTAATCACCTTTGCTGATTTGATATGTCGGGTCTTAGGCTATCCAAACCAACTTACAATTTTAGTTATAACTTTACAATTTTCCTTGGAATGTAAATGAATGGAATGTCAACTAAAGTAGGAGGCTTACGGGACTGTACTAAAGTTTTCTTGGTTGCTTCCTTAAAGACTATATGTTATATAAGAATCACAAATTGACAAAATGAGTTCAACTAGACTAGGGGGCGTGCAGTACTGCATTGAACTTTTATGCTTGCGTCATTTTAGACAATATATGTCATATAAGCATAACAAATTGATAGAATGAACTACTGGTAATGGAGTTGAATTAGACATGCGGGTTACATTTACTCTAATATAATAAACTTCTTGTGTACTGGTGTTTAGATATGATTTGATGTGCTACTAGTGTAAGAGTGGTTATTGTCATTGTAAGTAAGGTGATTATACCAACAAATTTTTTATTAACTCGGCAGCAAGTGTGGCCTCCCCTTGTATGGGAATAATACAATGAAATGTTGCTAAATATCACCATTGAGAACAACCCATGGCTATATCATCAATTATTCTTAATACATACACATTTTTCTTGTAATTTTGTCCAGCCCACCATAGAATTTATGTGCATGTTGAAGGTGGCTGCTTATTTCAAATTGGGGAACTTGGCTTAAAATTATGAGTTCCAAACTTAAATCCTATTTCAATGAGCAGGCTACACATCTAATTTGTTGAAATTCAACCTTGGGAACTAAACAGATGCTGACTCTTTTTGTTGTGTCGTTTGTTTCCTCTTTCTAAATGATGATGTGCCCAACCACATACTAGCACTTACAATAATATATTCATCCAAATTTGTCATACGTTTGCATATTTTGTGCACTATATGGGCTGCGATAGCTTTATAATTTTTGTACTCTTTAGACATTCTTGCAAGGGGAATGTGATGGCCTTTTTATTTTTGTACTCTTAGACACTCTTGGTAGTGCCAAATGGTACTTTGAAATATTGTTGTTATAAAATAATAGCTACATTGCACAAGCATCTAGAATGTCGGAACATTGGGAAGGTGGATATGATTGTTTATAACATCAAAGTTTCTTCACATTGAACAAGTATCTAGAATATAGGAACATTGGGAATGTGGATATGAGGGTTTAGAACAGTGTTACACAGCAATTTGTCACCGTCCCTGTTACCCCTTCTCCCGCACCTTCGAGGACTCATTTCAGGACCTGTGAAAAGTGACATGACCTGGAAAAACTTGCATTATATTCCCCTAAGTATGAACTTCATTTGCCCTGAAGACATCTCCTGCAAAAAACCCATAAAAACAACGCTTTTTCCATTGGCGCGGTTTCACTGTGCATCACTCGCGCCAATGGGGGAAATCCTCCAAAGAGGGCACACCAGCTGGCGTTCTTTCTCAGAGTCGCACTCCCGCCAGCCAAAATGGGTAGTGTTTTTAACAAACCAACAGCCAAAGATTCTTCCTAACTCACTGCTGAACTGAATCTATCTTCAGTTGGTTTGGTTTGGCTTCGAATCTCCATAGAGGGGAAGTGGTTTGCCACCTCTCATGGAAGCTTCTTAGTGATAAAGCCAATCCCATGAATATTGTGGATGATCCTAACTCCTCCTTCTCTATCTATAAAAGCTTGTGCTTTTGCCTTTGACAAGTTAGTTCCAGAGTTCCAAAGATTGAGAATTGCCAAGTTCATGCTGCAAGAAGCCTTCTTCATTCCCATAAGGCTAAATCTAAAGTAAGGAGATTCTTGTCCAAATAACCAAGGAGAGAGAGGCTTGTTCCCATTCCCAACAAGATTTGCAAGACATGTGCTGCTGATCACCCAGCCAAAGGAAGATTTGATGTCAGAACTATAGTTGTATTCTTCTTTGTTTATCAATAATAGATGACTATCATTATGGTTCCACTCTTATTGTCTTTTGTAATGATGATGAGTTATATCCTTTCTGACTGATATATAGTTGCATCTATTGGATTTTATGCTTGTGTTTGTGTCGTTATTTGCATGTGCAGGTGTCCGTACACGGAGATCGTGACCAGCCAGAGAAAAGGAACGGGAGCGTCGACTCTTCTACAAGTACTAGCATTGGAATCTAGGTAGGTCCTCATCATTGGTCTTTGATTCGCAATTAGGAACCTGCGTGATAGCGTTGTTTTATTGTTGCTAGACCCATTCTGGGCTAGTAGGGGTTGCCTCTGTTCGTAGAGGGGATTTACCTCCACAACAATTTGGCGACTCCACTGGGGAGTTGGCTTTTTGTCTTGTTGTTTGATTTGTAAACTTTAGACGGAGCCTGAAGTATGGCCAGATAGCCTTCGAAACGCTATTGCTCTGCATTAGTGAAGTAGATCAACGCCACTTCAGTCCATCTCCAGTTTGGTTTACGAACTGAACGACTTGGAAATTGCCTTGTTTCTTGGTTGTTTCTTGGTTTTTCTTGCTTGGTTAGCCTTCTGGGTTGAGCTCTTGTGTTGCTTCTCGTCCCTTGGTGTACTTGGTTACTATTGGCCTAGCTTTGGCTTGCTTTTTTTTTATTTTTGCATAGAAAACTTGACTGGTGCACCTTTATAGCGTTACAGTTGTGCCAATTGGCGCTTGTTTCTCATTGACAAGCCGTGCCAATCCCTGAAAGGCACTAGTTGCAGCCTGACAGTCGTGCCAGGCCTGGGAAATTTTGAAGTATGCTTAGTTCTGAGCCTCCTGAGCTTATTTTTTGTTATGGGTACCTTTTTTCGACTATTTGAGTGTGTTGGAGTGTTGTTTGACTGGCTTTGATCTTTACCCTTTGGGTGTTTGCCTTTTTCCATCGATTTCACATTTCTAGCCCTAGGGCATCTAGTGGCTTTGTGTGTCGAGCCTTCCTCAGGCGTTTTTGATCTTCTATTGGTCGGGTTGACTCTCTGATTACTCCCTTGCACTTGTTTGGTCGTTGTAAATCGTTTTATTGCGTTATTTGGGTGACTTGCTCCGTTTTCACTTGAATTCCACTTTGTTTCGCTTTGAGCCTAGATTACACGGCTCATTGGTGTCTTTGGGACTTTTCTCATTCTTTGGAGGTTTGCTTTGTGATTTAGGGATCTGAATGTGCTTGTATTGAGTAGAATTTGTTTGTTATCATTTCTCAAAGTTTGTTTAATGCATTTTACCATCAACATAAAAGAAAAAAAATCTGTTTTGCTTTGTATTTAATGAGAATTAGGACTTTTCATTGTGATTAGTGATTAGTGATCTTGAAGAAAAGTTTTTTAATTTCCATTAGCTGCATTAGAGAGGTTCTTTGTTGTTTTGTGATCATTTCATTTGTGTGAAAGCTCTCAAACCCTCTCGTAACTAGCATTCATCGAATGAAATGACATATTTTGGCATATAGTTTGCATTTAGGAAATTTTGAGATATTACATACGGTAAGGCCTGAAAACTGAAACCTAATACAAGATCAACTTTAAAATGAACCGAATGAATCTAACAATGCATTGGAACATAATGCACCTTTTTAGAGGTCTAGGCTAGAGAAGTGCTTCGGCGTCGTTAAACCTAGTCACTTTTGTTTCCACTCAAGGTTGGGTGATTCCTCCTTTTGTGACTCAATAGTGGTCTAGTACGGATTTTTGCTCCCACGTACCGTCGAGTATATGGGGAGACCCCACTAGATTATCATCCTTTATCCATAGGAAGCCGTGTTTGCCGCCTTACGATCCGTAACGCACCGAACACAACATTCGGGAAGATTGACTGCTGTACGGAAAGTCCTTGGTTTTCATACGATTGCCAAGGTGTATATGCAGTTTTACGGATTGTCTGGTAAACCTTTTGCCTAGTTCTCCATAGTAGTCACTTTTTGATCCTTTTAAGACTCCCTAAAAGAAAAGGCTCACCTGAGCATTTGTCACTTCAGGCTCACTAAACATTCGAAGGCGACTAGAGTCATCTTTTTGTCCTTTTATTGACTCTTTAAAGATGAAAAGTTCAAGTTATGTCCTTGTGTGTTAAATTTATTCGGCCACATTCACACTTACCCTGTTAGATCTTATTTGCGTTAGTTTGAGTAGGGTCTTTTCTCGTTAATTTGTCTAGGATCTTTTGAATCGAATCATCCTGGCAGAATCATCGATCCTGTCTCCTGTCCCTAGTGACCAAGGGTCTCCTTCTTCTGCTGCTCCAGAGACACCGGTTGGTAGTGGCACTTTCCTTGTTATTCCGAGCATCCAACTGCTGAACTCCCGCGCTCCAGAAGACGATTTTAATGATCTACATTGGAACCCTGTTTGGGAGCCTTCCAAAGAGGATACTCCTTTTACTCCTACTAGTGGTTTGGTCCCGATGTCTTCCTCTGATATGGATGATACATCTCCCATCGCGAGTGAAACACCCACTGTGATGAGTGTCGAAACTCCTATCTTGGCCGTAACCCCACCCTTCAGTGTCACCCCTCTCGGTGTCACGTTGCCCTTACGCTATAGGGATTTGAGGGATGTTATGAGTTCTAGGAACTCCTCCTCGGGTACCATGTGGGATCACAACATCCCTCCCACTACGGGATCTTTTATTCCTCAAATTCACAATACAGTTGTCACTTCAGTCCCGACTATTCCGAATATTTATGTAGTGTCTTCAACACCTGTTGTTAGTGCCGTTACGGCATCCTCGATTGTAACTACTGTTGCTGGTCCGTCCCACGGTTCAGTAAATAGTGGCTAGTCGGTACCTACATCCGAAATTGTCGGTCCTACACTTAGTGCCCCACCTTCTTCTGGTTCCATTCCAGTAGGGGAGGCATACAATCAGTATTTGCAAGCCATCCAGAATCTGGGCGCGCAAGGTCTAGTTCGTTATTATGACCCCGTAGGACATCATCTTTATATTGGATCCTTGCCATCTCAGCCTACAGTTGAGTTCTCAGTCCTGTTAAGTGTTGCTTGGGGTACCACTCGTTATGGTGGTGGCCAAGCACCCCTTTCGGATCAAGGACAGTCTTATCAAGGATCGTCTTATCAAGGACCATCTTATCAAGGTCAACCGTCTTACATGTAGCCTTCTTATGGGCAGTAGTATTACGGGAAATCTTATCTAGGGCAGCCTGGAGGCCCACAAGGACATGCCACAAGGACAACCTGGGGACCAACAGGGATACCCTTCCGGTCAACCCTATGGGAATCGAGGACAACCTTATATGCAACAAGGACAACCTAGGATCCAGCAGGGGTACCCTTCTGGGCAGGGTGGTCAGCCTTACGTACAGCAAGGCCAACCCACTACCCAGTCTGGTCAACCATCTGGAGAAGTTGGTCAACCTCAAGGTCAACCAACTGTCCAATCCGCTCAGCCATCTGTTCCACAAGGACAACCCTCGGTTGTACAAGGACAACCCAACACCTAGCAAGCTCAACCTTCTGGGCAAGTGGGTCAATCCCAAACTTAACCAGGGCAACCTTCTAGCCAGGTGGCCCAATCTCAATCCTCTCAAGGACATCTCTCTGGGCCTGCTCAACTAGGCATGCAAATGGTGATTTCTTCTCAAGCTCAACCTGGTTTCCAGTCCCAGGTTGGGCCTCAGACCCAAGTTGGTATTCAAATGCAAGGGGGGTTTCAGTCTCAACCTTGTTATCAAGCGTAGCCTGGTCCCCAGGCTCAGTATGGAGCTCAGCAACCTTATGGTTACCAGCAACCCCAGGGGCAAGCTCAATTTGCCCCGTACCAAAATTATCAACAAATGCAGGTCACTCCTTATCAGAATTACCAGCAACAGTATGTTGCTCCTGCAGGCCAAGTTGGTAATCAATGGGGTGCTGGGGGGAAATCTAGGGTCAACCATCCGGTTATGGCTATAACCCCTATGGACAGAATCCCTACAGACAAAAACCCTATGGGCCAGGTCCATCCGGACAAAATCAATGGGTGTAACCAGCAACTGGTTGGAACTCTGGTGCTACCTCTTATCTATGGCCACAGATGTCCTTCAATCCTCATTTACCCTTCTTAGCAGCATTGGAACTGCCGGATGTGTCCAAATTGATTAATGATCCTATCCTTCATAATCCATTCTGGCCACTAGTTCCAACCAAGATTCTCGGTGATTGTCCCTAATTTGATGACAAAGCTGGAGAAGACCCCCAAGCCCACGTTATAACTTATCACCTTTGGTGTTCGTCAAAATCGTGGCTTGACGATTCAATCCGGCTTCGCCTTTTCCAAAGGACTCTCACTGGCTCTGCTGCTAAGTGATATATTGAGCTAACTCGCGGATCCTTTCAAGATTTTAACTCGTTGGCAATGGCATTTCTAACTCATTTTCAGTTGCTAATTCGATATGAGACGGGAACGAATCTCCTCACGTCTCTTAAACAGGACACGACCACGCACATATCCGATCATATACATGAATGGATATGGCGTTGCTGTTTGATTAGGTTTTGGATTCCTGACTAGCTCCTGACCGATTGGTTTACAACCTCCTTTGTCCCTGCGATCGCGCGAGACATTGTTATGGGAGCTTGTGTAACTGAAGAGCAGGCTATTGTGTGTGCTCAGTACCTCGACTTGGTTTATTCCCAGTCTGGTACCCTATATGATTATTTGCCTAATGCCCCAAGACCTGGAACATCCAAAGCTCCGCCAAAGCCATCTGTTGACGGTGTTATTGGCTCTGTAAGTCCGTCTTCTAAGAAATCTTCCGTGAACCCTGGGAAGCAAAAATCAAGTGCTTCGAACAAAAATACTTCTTAGGGTGTGTCTAATTCTGGAAATACTTCCGAGGTTAATGTCGTCTAGTCCACCATGGCGGATAAAGCCTTGAAAGGAAAAAAGAAGGGGAAAGCAAAAAATAAATCTGATCAACCCAAGCAGGACTCCCCTAGACCTCCACCTGAGGAAGGAGCTAAACGTAAACCAAAGTATCCTTGTCTTATCTGTGACGAGGATCACTATACCAAAGATTGCCCAAGGCGGTTCGAAGTTAGTCGCTTATTGAAAGGCGATCCTGGGACTCCTGCGGTGCTGAAAGAACCTTTCCCCTCATAGCAAACGCAAATGGTCGCTGACCCATCCTCATCTTCTTCTCCCTTTGGTTCCCAAGTGTTCATGGCTGGAACGATTCCCGTTCACATTACTACTCGAGCAAAAGAATATTTGCCACCTGCCGGGAAAGAGCCTTAGGTCCCCTCAACCGCTCCTCCATCCAGTTCTGGTTCGCTCCATATCGAGAGACCTAGCACTGAGACGCCTATTCGACCCCCTCCTAAAGTTGTACTTCGGAGATCTTCTTACAACCCTAATGCTCGTGCTGCCCAGCACTATAACATCATTGAGGAATTAGCTCAGGCTCTGTCAGCTATGTCCACTCTAGAAGTTCTCCAGAGCTTCCCCCCCTAGAGGAAGTCCCTGCTATCGACCATCGGTGGCATCGACCTGACCAACTCGGATTTGATCACTTTTGATCTCGAGTGCCATGTACCGAGACTGTCTCACCAAATTTCCTTCCTTATCTAGGTCATCATCAATTCTAAAACGATTCATCGTACGGTTATTGATCAAGGCGCTTCAACTTGCATTATGTCTGTTGCTTTTTGGAAGGCTATTGGTTCTCTGACTTTGAGTCAGTCTCCTACAACTTTGGAAGCCTTTGACGGGAGAGAATCTCACCCTTACGGTATCCTCCAATGCTTGCCTATTACGTTGGAAGGGAAGACTGTCGAAGTGGAAGTTGAAGTTGTTGATGCTAATCTTACTTACAACCTCCTTTTGGGTCGGATTTGGACATATGCCATGCACACCGTGGCTTCATCTCTATTTTGTGTCATTCGTTTCCCTCATCAGGGGAAAATTGTCACAGTAGACTAGCTCTCTTTCTTCTCTTCCTCTTCTGAAGGCAACGTGCCTTTTGTGGAGCATACCTCCATTCCATTGGAGAGTGTGGGAGTTGGGCTCTTTAAAGATCCCACCCTCATGGGTGTCTTTTCACTCCCACCTCTGAACCTCCCCTCCATAAATAAGATTTCGGTTCGTTCTGATCCTTGGGTCTTTCCCCCCATTAAACAGATAGAATCGTGGGGCGATGAGATGCTGTTGAGTCCCACCAAACTCAACTACCTCGAGATTGCTTCTGTATCGGCTCCTCCTTCTGAATCTTCTTCTTTAAGCAGAGCTCTTGACTTGTATGCTCATTCCCCTTGGCTTGGAGATTGTGCTTCTTCATATCCTTTAAAGGAAATATTTCCTTTTGATGAAGCCATTATAGAGACCATGTCTCTCGAGGAACCCCCTTTGTTCAATCTTCACCATCGTTCCTCGTGCCTCCCTACCCATTGGGAAATGCTCGCCTTTCTCAGGCAGTTTGCTTGTTGTCTCCCTTCACAACCCCTTTAGACACCGATCCAAGTATACCAAGTGTCCTCTGAAGGGAATCTAGGAAATATCACGCAAACCCAACCAATCGACATCTCTGTTAAACCAGGGATTGTTGAGCATATCTATATCGGAGTGACTTGTAGTCCTGAGGAAATTCAACTTTATATTGGTATTTTTTGCAAGTTTCGTGACGTTTTTGCTTGGTCTTACGAAGAAATGCCCGGCATAGACCCAAGCATTGCGGTGCATGAGATACCCATGTATCCGGGAGCTAAGCCTGTTCGACAACGTTTGCACCCCGTGCACCCCCGAAAGGCTGCAACCATTAAAGCGGAAGTCAAAAAGCTTCTCAAGGCTGGCTTTATCTACCCCATCCCACTCACAGATTGGGTTTCCGATATTGTCCCTGTGGATAAAAGGCAGGATACCATCAGGGTTTGTGTTGGTTACCATGATATTAATCGAGCCTATCCCAAGGATAACTACCCCACACCCTTCATTAACCAGCTCATTGATGAGTGTGCTGGAAGTGAGATATACTCGTTTACGGATGGTTTCTCTGGTTATAACTAGAATAATATCGCACCAGATGATCAACACAAAACTGCCTTTATCTATCTGTGGGGCACTTTTGCTTACAAAAAGATTCCTTTCGGTCTCAAGAACGTCGGTGCTACCTTCCAACGCGCGATGTCTTATGCATTCCATGATATTCGACACATCGTGCAACCTTACCTGGATGATCTACCGACTCATTCAGCTAAGTGTCAAGACCATCCCGCTCATCTCCGCGAAATCTTTCTCCGTTGTCGACACTACCGTATTTGGCTCAACCTGCATAAGTGTGTCTTCTGCATAGAGTTGGGCAGACTTCTCGGGTTCATCATCTCCCGAGAGGGCATCCATCTGGATCCCCTTAAAGTCGAGGCTATTTTGAAACTTCCTCCCCCTGCTTCCTTGCAACAATTGCAGAGCTTGCACGGTAAAGCAAACTTTTTACGACGCTTCATCCCGAACTATGTCGGGGTGGCCAAAGGATTCACGCGGTTACTAAAGCGAGACACCCTGTTTCAATGGGATGTCACTACTCAAGAGTCCTTTGAGCATCTCAAGGCTCTCCTTGTTTCTGATCCTTTGTTGCGTCCTCCTAATTACCATCGTGATTACACTTTGTATCTAGCCGCTGCTGATACCACCATTGGTATGGTTCTTGTTCAAGATGACGATGATGGCACTGACATGTCATTTATTATCTCAGCCACAATTTATTAGATACAGAATCTTGATCTGCTTATGTCGAGAAGTTGGCATTGGTCGCCGTTTGTGCCGTCCAACGCCTCCGCCATTATATCTTGTTGCGCACTACGAGAGTGATCTCTGATTGCAACCCAATGACGTATATCTTATCACGTCAGCTGCTGGGGGGGAAAGTACTCGAAGTGGATTGTTATCCTCCAAGAGTTCGACTTGGAATTCACTACTGCCAAGTCCAAGAAATCCCTTGTCTTCGCTAAATTGTTGTGCTCTTTGCCATCTCTTTCTGCACCCTCTCAGTTAGAGGATCACATTCTGGATGAAACTCTCTTCCTAATTAGCACCCTCGATACCGGGTACAGGGATATCATTGTCTATTTACAGACGTCCTCTTTTCGTCCCAAGACATCTAAAGATGCTCGATGATGGATCCGCCATCAAGCCCAACCATATCGCATTGTTGGGGACACCCTGTATCGTCTCGCGTTGATTCTATTCTCCGCCGATGCTTAACACTTGAGGAAGCTTAAGAGAGTTTTAAATGACTGCCATGCTGGCACCTGTGGCGATCACATGTCCGGATATGCCACTGCACAGAAAATCGTCCGCGCTGGTTACTTTTGGCCCTCCATCTTTAAGGATTGTATTCTTTCTGTCTGCTCTTGTCACGAGTGCCAAATCTACCAACGGAAGTTGCGTGCGCCTCCTGCTCCATTGCACCCCGTTGTTACCGTTGGCCCTTTTGCGAAATGGGGCATCGATTATATGACTTGTAACCCCCGCTCAGCCGGGGGGCATGGGTATATCATCGTTGCCGTTGATGACTTCACGAAATGGGCCGAGGTGATGCCTACATTGTCCGAAGATGGTCACACCGCGGCGCAGTTTTTATTCAATCATGTTATCTCACGGTTCGGAGTCCCTCAAGCCATCGTCACTGATCACGGCAAGCATTTCCGTAATCATATGATGACTGAGCTTACAACCCAGTTGGTCCTACGGCATGATAGTTCGACTCCATACTATCCTCAGGCCAACGGTCAAGTAGAATCCGTTAACAAAGTCCTAGTTACGATGCTTCAACGCACCATTGGCATGCATAAGTCCGACTGGCACTTGATGTTGTTCTCTGCCTTATGGGCCTACCAAACCTCTATGAAGGATGCCACTGGTTTCACTCCTTTCCAATTGGTTTCTGGACTGGACGCTACCCTTCCTATCGAGTGTGAGATCCCTTCGTTAAAATTAGCCGTCGAATTACTCCCTGACACTACTCTGGTAGAGGAATGCCATCTTTACCTGGAGTGGCTAGATGAGACTCGTCGACTAGCCTCTTTAGCTATCGAAGCATAGAAAAAGCGAGTGAAAACTCACTTCGATCACACTGTTCATCCTCGTTCTTTTGCTGAGGGAGATTTGGTCCTGCTCTACGATCAAGCCAATGATAAGCTGCGGGCAGGAAAATTCGAGCCCATGTGGCACGGGCCTTACATTGTAAAGAGAGTCTTGCAAAAAGGGGCCTATGAGCTTATTGACTACGAAGGGAATCCCCTGGATATGCCCCGAAATGGGCTTTACTTGAAAAAATATTATGCATGAATTCTAGGCACTCTAATTTTGTACATATGTGTGCTTTAGCAAGTGTGTTGTGTGTGCATGTTTTCATGTTTTTTTTCTTGGCATGTCAGCGTGATTACCGCTTATTGTGTTCTTTTGCTTCTTGGACAGATGTTTGGTTCACCTTGCGTTGGTTTCGCTGATGGTGCCTCCCGTAGTACACGCAACTTGTCCTCTGTGGCATGGGTGATCTACAATCCTCATGGTGAGTTAGTAGACATTCAAGGGGTTTGTTTAGGTTGTACCACAAACAATGTTGCTGAGTATAGTGTTGTGATCAAGTTACTAGCTGAGGTGATTAATCTCGGTATTCGAACATTGGTTGTGAACTTGGACTCTCAGGTTGTCGTCCAGCAGCTCAATGGGCGATATTCCGTCAGAGACCATCGGATTTTAAGGTTATCTTTACATGTTAAGTTGTTAGAAAGGGATTTTGATTTCATTACATATCAACATATTCCAAGACGATTTAATACGTTAATTGATGCATTAGCTAATTATGTATTGGACAAGCATTTGCATAACATGTAATTTAAAATAGCATAAGAAGCATAAAACACAATAAACCATAAGCATATGTAGATATATATATATAATATATATATGTCCAAATGTTTGCACAGCGTGCATCATCAAAAAATAATACATGTTTGTCATGATACATCCAGAGACAACATGTCTCTCAAAAATATGCGTGGAAATAAAGCCTAGATATCTAGTTCCTATGGTGCTCATGGTAGCATGTCACTACCTACACTAGGCGTCTCAAGAGTCTGTGGATGCAACTCGGCACCCCCATCGTGTGCCTCTGGTACGCTAACGGGACATCCACTAGCTGAGCATAATTTGGAATCCCTCGAGCAATACCCTCAAGGTTCTAGAGGAGTTCTCCCCCCTCAGCACCCTCCTCCTAAGGATTTGCTGCAGGCTAGTTTCTCCTCGAGATAAGAGACATGCCGGCTAGTCGCTCTGGGCCAACGTCTACATATGCATATAATTTTTATTACAACAAGCATGTATTAACAAAAAAAAAATCATAAGACACAAAATCAAAAAGAGGTCATACATATCTCCTCATCCCAATCCTCTCCCTCTGGTCGTGGGAGATCAGGGTCGCCTGTGAAGTCAGTCCCTACATACGGCTAGTCCTCGACCATGATTAGTTGGTGGTGAAGCCACCCAAAAAACTCTGGCCTCCATGACATTTGCTGGCCTCCCCCCCCTCAAGGCATAAGCGCTGCCCAACGAGCCATCCTCGGCTCTCGAGGCACCAAATCAGGTATGAAGGCCCCTTGGCCCTGAAAGATTGGTAACCATTCCAAAATGAACGTCACCAGAATGGAACCATACCCAAACTGCTGCAGTTTTCCACACTTACGTTTTGTAAGTTGCCTCTTCATGTTGGTCGTCACCGTTGTCGCCCAATTGAAGATGGTTGGATTTAGACACTCTGTAGCCAGTATATGTTGGTTCTTTTTTGCCTCATGGGGTGCCTGTGAGCCCGCGGCCCTTGTGATGGTGAACAACACTGCTTTGAGTGTTAGATCCTGAATAGTGGAGATATCCACTTTTGAACTACTAGATCCAAATTGTGCCCCTGGGCACACTCGAGCCATCACCTCCCCCATCTTCTCACTGGATGGCCATTTACCTGTCAATAGGGGCACCGGCCCTCTGCGCGACAGTCCTGTGATGAAATAGACATTAGATACGTCCATTTCCAACACTTGGTCTCGTATACGAAACACTTGATCGCGTTCATCCCAAAGGTTGATTAAGTATCATAAGAGCTCTAGCTGAGCTCGTAGATAAGACGTGAGGAAGTATTTCTTTAGCCCGCAATTTCTAAGGGCTTCCATGCAATCTTCATTAGCTATGGCCAATTCATCTACTCTATCATGCTCCCTTTCCTTCCATTGGATCACCATTTTGATTGCTTCCATGCAGCCACAAGGTCAAAAAACATCAATTAGATCTTTGGTAAACTTAGAAATGCAGTGAAATGGCTTTAAAGATGTTAAATTTTGAAAAATATATGCGCTCGGCCGTTGGCGCAAATGTTTTTAAAACAGTCGCGCCCATGGGCACGGGCCTTTGGAGAAAAAAGGCCCATTGGCGCGGGTCCGTGCCCAATACTCGCGCTAATGTTAGGATATTCCGACACATAGGAATAGTTAAGTATAACTTGGTCTAGTATAGAGTTAGGTAAAGTGTGTTTCTTTACTATGTACATTTGTAACTTACAATCCGACGGTCACAATATTGTAGTGATCTGACGGTTCATTCTCTCCTCGGTATTACTGACACTTGATCCATGGCTTGACACTTGATTGGTGCATGAGAGGGTCATTTGTAGGTTAACTGTGCATGAGAGAAGCTTATGTAAATTTTCATTCTTTTATTAATAAATTGCCTGTAGTGGTCACGTTGGCACATGCCGTGGACTGTTTCCCTCTTTGAGGGTTTTAACCACGTCAAATTACTAGTGTATTGATTTGTGATCTGTTTGTGAGCAGTGTCCTTTTGGTGTTCTGTCTAAGGAACTTACCCTGTAAATTCCTACATGGTATGGACCAGATGCAAATGGGTTTACAGAACCAAATATGGACCAGATGGGAAAGTTGATAAACATAAAGCTCGACTTGTTGCCAAGGGCTTTTCACAAGTTGAGGGCATTGATTATACTGAAACCTTCTCCCTTGTTGCCAAAATGAACTCTGTCCGCCTTGTTCTTTCCCTTGCTGCCTCCTTTAAATGGGAAGTCCATCAGATGGATGTTAAATCCGCCTTCTTGCATGGGGACTTGCATGAAGAAATCTACATGGAACAACCTATTTGGTTTATACAAACATACTCCAGCCTTGTATGTCATCTTAAGAAATCCCTTTATGGTCTCAAGCAAGCTCCTCGGGCTTGGTATGCCAAAATGGATAGTTTTCTTTTAGAATCTGGCTTTTCTAGGTGTCATTCTGACAATACTGTATACACCAAGAAAGAGGGAAAGTCTCTTATCATTCTTGTTCTTTATGTTGATGATCTTATCCTCATTGGTAGTGATCCCAGCCTTATTAACCATGTGAAGTCCAGCCTTAAAAATAAGTTTGAAATGACAGACTTAGGACATTTACATTATTTTCTCGG
>APFE030398457.1:66548-82761 GCA_000404065.3 Pinus taeda | reverse complement strand
ATGATATGCCATAAGTTTTGTTAACATTAAATGTTGGAGATTAATGCTAAGGCAAACATAGCATTAGTTCATGAAATTGTCAAATTGTTCTAATCACTTGTACTTCTCCCAATTTTTTCCTAACTTTTGAGCCTGTATACCTCGTTTTGAGGCCAAATAAGATGAAGAGTTCGTTGATTGGTTAAAAGCATAAGAAAATATAAAATATCGTATTGGTTGATGTGTCATTTCAAGAAACTTTGTTTTAAGTTAAAATAAGTTTGTTGATAATCGTGTCAAAGTAATGCTATCGACTCAAATCGATTACTATAGTCCCTGCCAGCCCGGAAGGGGCAGGGACTAATAATAGTAGAAAAGAAATATCATTGACAATAATAACTATTTACTAAGTATATAATAAATTAATAAGGAAAATAATAATGATAAAAATATAAATAAATAAATAAATATAATAACATAATATAACGCATGTAATACATTCAATAAATATATCATGATAATATTATAAAATAAAAATAGGATTAAATATTATTAAAAATGTGGGCTTATCAAACTCATCAGCTCTCCTACACCTTATCAAACTCACTAGCTCTCCTACACCATATTTATTTCTCGCTTTTCTCTTTTTTGTATATCAGTCTTTATGATGAGTCTTGGTCTAGGCTCGAAAAGTGGACAAATAAAAATGATGAACACTATGGGATATACAAATTCAGTGTCTCAAAATAATAATTACAAAATTTAAGGTGAGCCATGTCATAAATTATTCAATTAACCAAAAATATAGGCATGTACCTATTGCCATCCAAATTTTCACACATTCACTCATAGAGTGGGTATATTATGAGATTATAAAAAAAAGAAAGAAATTATTTTAAAGTCTACAAAGTTAAAAATAATTTATGAGACGGATTGCTTCTTCATCTGCATAATGTATTCACCAAGTGATAATGACTAAGATCCCAGACTCCTCTGGATTGACATTACAACCCTGCGATGTAACGTAACGTCTACCAGTATTTTTCATTACATACTACTTTCTGTACAACTAACTTACCTGCTAATAATTTCTCAACTGTTTTACTTTATAGCATCATATTCGTACCCTTTTTGATTCCAGGATCGAATCCCTTCTTCTCCGGCTACTGCTACTGCTACCCATTTTGTGCTCGCCATAAATAAAACGATTACCTTAAAAGGAGCAAAGACGACATATTCTTTTATAATTTGCAAACAATGTTGTAGTTTCGACAACTTTCGCTCCTGTCCATCCGTTAATACAGCGACATTTCATTTATTCTCCTGCAAACCTATTTGACTTTCACGTTCCTCAACGGTAGCCGAGGAGTTCTCCATTTTATTTTTAACGTTACTGTTAGGTTAGAAATCAGATGGTGTCTGAATTTTTTTTTTGTCTGTGGGACAGAGAATCTGTTTTTGTATAGCCATTTAATTACTAAAGTTTATGGGATGTCCTGCATACTCTATTTCATTTAAATTTGAACATGTTATTTTTATACTTTTATGAAAAAAATCAGATGGTGTTTGAAATTTTTTTGTCTGTGGGACAGAGAATTTTTTTGTATGGCCATTTGATTAACTTTATGGGATGTCCTGCATACTCTATTTCATTTAAATTTGAACATGTTATTTTTATACTTTTATGAAAAGCACATATTTTTTGTTTGTGGAATAGGAATCTGATTTTGTAGGGCCATTTAGTTACTAAGTTATGGAGATTGGGCATATTCTATTTCATCAAATTTAGACATATGTATACTTTATTTTATCAAATTTAGACCTGTGACTTTTTTTTAATAAAAATCATCTAATATTTTATGAAAAAATACATGTTTTTAATTTTTAATTAAAAAACAGTCTTTAACTTTCTTTTCCATCCATACCAACTACATGTAAGTAGTAAATATTTAGTAGCACATCAAGATCCTTCTTGGGCATATACTTAGAAGATTATCATACATACTCACAGAATTTCAAAGCCATGGAAATCATGGACCACAAGTTGGACATACTTTTCAGAATGTGCAGTTAGAACTCAGTCTTAGGAAAAGCTCCAGCGACCAAGAAAGAAGAATCAGACTGACCTCCATCATGTCTCTCTTCCACTTCTTTAGTAGATTCTCAATGTATATGTTCGGTCAATCTACTCAGTTTCAGCCTGTCCAATTCTATTATGTCATGGTCTTTTTGTTTATCTCATGCTCGTATTAAGCAGAGAAATTACAATGTAATAAAGATTTCAATGCTCATAGTAAAACATATAATAATTATAATAATTTAACTTATACTTTATTTTTTGACAATTAATATATATATTATATATATATAATATTTTTTAAATTTGTTGTAAAGGTTTTTAATTATTAACTTGTTGTGGGTATGTATAATTTATTTAGTTTTATTTTTCATGGATATGAGTTGTTTTATTAATATTTATGACACTTATATAGTTTAACATTACTAATTCAGTTTTTCTTATTTTATTATTATTTAAATTATTTATTTTGTTAAAGTGATGGGTTGAGGTCTTATTATGGGTGTGGGTAGTAACTCCATTTCTATTAGTAAGTGATTTTATTTTATTTTTCCTTTATATTTCCTATATTTTTAGCATGGAATTATAATTTTTCACAATATTTTCAATTTAAAATGAATTATTATTTTATTAAAAATATATTTCTAATAAATTTAATTTAAGCAATTATATATATATATTATATATTATATATATGTTTGTTTATGTCAACCATATTAATCACATTTCTTAATTATTGGTGATGCCATTCAACAATATTGTTTTGATTTTGTGATGAAATTTTTGTATTTATTATTTTTTTGTTTAATTAAGCTATATTTAAGCTAAGCCTCACGTACTAGCTACTATGTAGCTCTTGGGATTGTTAGGAGTTTAGAGTTGCATATCTACTATAATTATTCAGTCTATGGATCACACTATCCATTTTTATCATGATAATGTCCACCTTAAAGGAAATGATATCATTTATTCAAAAAACAAATTACTTAAATCATAAATCATAAAAAAATTCCATTATAAATAAACACATACTATTAACCATTTAACTCACCCAAACAAATTTATAACCAACTCTTAACCATCAACACTATCATTCCCTTCTCAGAACTGCCAACGATATCATTCTCTTCGTCATTTTTTCCTAATTTCCCACCTGTTTCGCCCTAATTGATCCCATCACGTACCTCAATCGAATCCCCAGCCATATCCTTGGCAATGTTTCCCTCCCGATTTCCGAACCTTTGTCTCCAAGCACAACTGGAATCCATCCTATCTCCGAAGACACAAACCGTATTGTCGCCTCCGACACACTAGTCTTGTTCCCAATGTATTATCTTTTCGAAGAGAGCTCGGCATAGATGGCTTGGAACTTGTAAAGACCGCTGTTGGAATAAGGATTCAATCTCTTCCCATGTCTTTGTTGATATTTTGGCCTCTGCAGGGCCACAATTTCTATTGCGTCTCCTTCCACTGATATCCTTCCACGACGCATTAATCTATTATCTCTCTGATATACACACTGAATATACACCATGATATGCACATTGATCTTGCCACACTAACAATGAACATAAAAACTGAACAAAAATGGGTACTTTGATGCACATGTATCCTTTCACCCATGATACATATTGGGAAGCATATAGCGAGCGTGATGACTTCAAGGATGTGTTTTAGCAGTTTCATATTCAGAGCCATGTGCACAATGGTGACAATAAAGTTCACTACTATCTCGAAAATGGGTTACTCCACAGATTGGATAAGTTATGTTTTCCTAAAGGTGAGCAACTATAACTGATCATATATGCCTTCATCTCTAAGGTTGCAGTGAACTTTAGTACACGGAAGATAGTGGCCAACTTGCAAAGGTATGTGTAATGACCTAGTATGCAAGACAAAGTAGCTAGATTCATAAGAGGATGAATTCTTTGTTTTGCCAACAAACCTAGTAATTGTAAGCATGGTCTATACCATCCATTTCCCTTACCTACTCGTCCTTCAGAAAGCATTTCCATGGAATTTGTGGGAGGTTTAGAAACAAACAAGAAGGAACATGATTATATGTTTGTGGTAGTTGAGAGGCTTAGCAATATGTGTGTTTTAACTCCTTGCAAAAATACCATGAACACATAAGAAGTAGTGAACTTGTTCTTTGGATAGGTTTGGGTGCACTTTGGGATACCAAGGAGCATTGTTTCACATAAAGACAGAGGATTTCTTAGTGCGTTTCGAACTACAATATGGGAGAATATATACACAAATTTGAAGAGGTATACAACATTTCATCCACATACATATGGGAAAATATAAGTAGTCAACAAGACTTTGGTGCATATTTTGATGGGTTACAATCAAAAGCATATGTAGACTTGGGGCAAAAATCTAATATTCATACAATTTTTATAATAAAGTACTCCACACTTATACAAGTATGTCTCCATTTGAAACTTGTTTTTCATATTTTCCACCTTCACCTTTGGATATTGCATGTGGGAAACAAGGAGGAGCCAGGGAAGATGTCACAAGGGATAGATAAATTTATTGAGAAGATTGGGAAAATCCATATGCAAGTATAAGAGGCACTAAAGATATCATGGAAAAAGTACAATGTTAGGCATGATGAAAACAAAACATAAAAGTCATTCATGGTGGGAGATAGAGTATGGTTATAGTTGAATATGGAGAGGCTACAGGTCTTGGTAAGAAAATCAATGCTTTGTGATATGGTTCCTTTGAAATACTAGAAAAAGTGGGAGATATTTCTTATAAACTAAATCTACCCCCATACATGCACATTGAATGTAAATAATTTGAAACTCTATGAGCTTTCCATATGGGATCAAGAAGAGGAGCAGGTCCTACCTTCTATAGAGGATTTAACACCACATGTCCAATGTTATAGATCTGACCCAAAAATATAAGATAATGCAAATATACCGAGAAATAATAAGATGGAAATAGATAGAAATGCTTCTTTATTGATCAAAACCCTTAAGGTAGGGCAACACCATACATTCACTCCTTAAGGAAGGAGAACACTCCCCAAGCCATATGCCTATTCATACAATAATCCTTGACACCTCTTAATGGGAGTCTCTAGCCTCTATATAGGCCTCATACATACAATACCATGGGTCATTACCATGGTTCCCTCAATACCATCTATCTAATACCATGGGTCATTACCATGGTTCCCTCAATACCATCTATCTAATACCATGGGCCCATTACATTATTACTAACTACTTGTGGTCCCTTACATGATATAGGTTAACCACTTTATTTACTACTATGGTACATCCTATTATTACATTATTCCTTTGGGTACCTCCCTTTGTACCCCATAAAATCCCCCCTAGGTATATTACATTCTACCCCCCTTAACATGTTTCATCCCTGAAACATGGGAAGAACACAAATAATAAGATCTACTCAAAAGAGTAGTCCATTGGTACCATGCACGTGCGTCTAGCCATCCCAGAGAAAGGTGAACTATCGATCTAGCTGGTGCCTCGCTTGCTTGAGATGGAAGTTGACCCTGACAGCTCTTCTGTGTTGGTGTGTAGTTGGTGGATCGTCGCCCCTCTGGATATGCCATGCGGGTGTTGTTGTTTTGGTGGCTAATTCATTGCCATCTTGTTGGTTGTTTTCTTGCGGAGCGATGTGGGTGGTGATCTGCGGAGGTTTTAACCAACAGTGCATATTTCTTTAATTCACTACCTAATGGAGCTTGATTGGTATCTAGTATATGTTTTGGTGCCTACTGTTGTTTCTTATCTTCCAATATTACTTCAACCACTGAGTCTACATCTGATGTATCTATACCTGTAACATTTTCTGCTTCAGCCTCCTTGGAGCTTCCCTGTTTTTTTGGTACCTGGTTTGATGTCTATGTTTGATTGTCAGCCCTCAATGGCTCATCATCTGATATGTTAGTCTCTATAACATCTTCTGCTTCAGCCTCCATGGAATCTATCTGTTTATTGATGGAAATATCCTTAATGAAAATTTCTTCATTTTATACCAAAGCTTCAGGAATTTTTTCTCAATTAATATTGATATTACCCACTAATTCCATGCAAGGGTACCCCAAAACCACATCCACATTAACCATATCTAAAACATACAAATCAGAATGAAATACATACTTATCCATAGAAATCTTCAAATCTTTATAAACATGCACCTCCTCATTATTAACCTGCGTGTGCTCCCTTTATTTTGCTGGCACTTGTAATTTTTTTGCCAAATTGACATTTATGAGATTTTGCTTGCAACTAGGATTTATGGACACAACAATCTTCTCCTTCTGAATGAATCCATGAACCTACAATAAGGATATACCAGTAGAAAATAACCCCTTACATGTATTATTCTCATGTTTTCTAACATGACACCATTTGTCTAAAATGACCCTTTCCAATTCTTCATCTAACAGTTTGGTTCTGACGGTTTGGTCAAGTGAGAACCACCATCTGGCAACCTCATCTTTCATACTAAGCCCCACTAAAATCTTCCAAAGTGTCTCATATGTGAAATTTTGTCTCTGTATGAATTCTTCAATAGTAGGGCTATCATATTTCCCTATAAAATTAAGATCCGCCAGGAAAAGTGTTTTGAAAAAAAATCACTTACTTGGCGAAAATTTGAAATGGCCACAATTCCGTCAATATTGCTCAGAATCCCTATTATGATTTGTTTTCAGAAATGGAACAAGCATTTTGCATCTTCTCATGTGGTAGAAATCCCGATCTAGGCAGTGGAATTTTTAGATCTGCGGTGCAACTCTCCCGCCATCACCAAAAATTCTGAAAAAAATAGTTGCTTTTAAATCAATGATATCTCCCTCACTCGGACTCTTATTCGACTGATTTTTTTTTTTTGAATTTGGGTATTTTTTCACAAGCAATCTAGATTTGAAATTAGATTTTGCACATTTTGCACCAAAATGTACAGATCTGCTTTGCAACTCGCTGCCCAAAAAATGTGTGCAACAACACTGATTTTTAAATCAGTGAGATCTCCTTTATCCGGACTCCGATTCGACCGATTTTTTTTTTTTTGGTAACTTGTGTATTTTTTCACAAAGAATCCAGATCTGCAATTAGATTCTGTAGATTTTCCCGCAAATCATACAGATCTGATCTACAAATTCGCCGCCCCAAAAAATGTCTGCAACACCACTGATTTTTAGATCAACAATATCTCCTTCATCTGGACTCCAATTTGGCCACTTTTTCTGAATTTGGGTATTTTGCACAAAGAATCTAGATCTGCAATTAGATTTTGCAAATTTTGTCCCAAATCCTACACATCTAATCTGCAAATTCGCTGCCCAAAAAAATATCTACAATACCACTGAATTTTAGATCAGTGATATCTCCTTTATTGGGACTCCGATTCGTCTCATTTTTTTTTAACTTGGGTATTTTTTCACAAAGAATCCAGATATGCAATTAGATTTTGTAGATTTTGCCCCAAAATGTACAGATTTGATTTGCAAACTTGCCGCCCTAGAAAGTTCTTGCAAAAAAAAAATTTCTCTACTTTTGCCCAAGAAAGTGCTCCGATACCACTTGTTATAGATCTGACCAAAAATATAAGATAATGTAGATATACCCCTAAATAATAAGATAGAAATAGGTAGAAATGCTTCTTTATTGATCAAAAACCTTAAGATAGGGCAACAACATACATTCACTCCTTAAGGAAAGAGAACACTCCATAAGACATATGCATGTTCATAAAATAATCCTTGGCATCTCTCAATTGGGAGTCTCTAGCCTCTATATAGGCCTATACATATAATACCATGGGTCATTACCATGGTTCCCTCAATACCATTTATCTAATACCATGGGCCCATTACATTATTACTAACTACTTGTTGTTCCTTACATGATACGGGTTAACCACCTTATTTATTACTATGGCCCATCCCATTATTACATTATTCCCTTGGGTACCTCCCTTTGTACCCCATATTATCCCCCCTAGGTATACTACACTCAAGCAAGTTTAACGAAAGATACAATTTTGCAGAAGAGGTGTAGGAATATAATATAGGAGTAACAAGAAATTTTGCAAATAGGGTTGAAAAGATAGGTTCCATGTAAGGCTAAATGGTACACCTAAGAGAAGGTACATCAAAAATTTCCTAACCTCATTTAGTAAAAGATTACAGGTACCAGAAGCCTCCCAAAATGGGGATGTATCATCCATATTAGATCATTATATTATTTTTCATCCATATTTCTTATTTTAGTGGAAAAATTAGAATAATAATCTCATAGGACCATTTTAATTAGTGGATCTCAGTTTAGTGAATTGGGGTTTGAAAACCTGTAGAAGTAGTTTGAGGCATTAAATATCATTTCTAGGGGTAAAACTTTATTCCTTAAGTGCCACATCCCCTAGTGTTATTCTACACTAATACATTTCTAGCAATACAAGAAAGACTTGAAACATAGTTCATATGAAAAAATTATTCCACCTTGTAGTTGAAATCCCTATTTTGACCACCATGATTCAATAGGATGCCACATCACTCTCCATTATTCATGGAAAAGGGGTTATCCATGTGATCATATTAAAGAAGAACCTAGAAGAGTTAATATTGTAACTCTAATTAAGACTTTAATGAGTCAAAATTAACCACTAATTCGCTATCGAGTTGTATTATAATCATAACACTCGAAGGAGAAGGGCTTTCATTCTATTGGAGTGCATTTTGTTCCATAGATGAGCAAAGTAGTTAAGATTCGAGAGAGAGAGAGAGAGAGAGAGAGAGAGACGGTTTTTGTATTGAAGCAACCCATGGGCCATAGATCTCACTCCTTTGTACTTGCATCGAATTCCATACAAATAAAAAAACAAGTAGAGAAACCTTACCTTTCAGCTGGGTTTTATCCTATAAGGGTTTCCAAGATCATATCTTGTGTTAACTTTCATTTTTGTTTATTTTTCTATTCTCTATTTTCCATATTTTATCTATTGCATGCATAAGCATAATACAGTGATTAATGGATCGATAAATATCAAGATAAAATAACCCTCATAGTATAGAATTCATATTTTAAAATATATTTTAGTAGATTTGTTGCAATGAACTATCTAATGGAATATCCATGAAAATTATGGGTCATCAAATTATCATTACATTAATTCTATCCATGGCTTAGATTCTCTCCATGAAACCATCAGACTATAGACTTGACCGAGTATCCCCTCTCATTGTGAGCACATTACTAGTCAAAACATTACTTAGCACCACTCACGTGGAGTGTCAATACATTGCTTGAGATTTTTTTGGGTTGAGTTTACATGAAATTTTGTCTTGGATAAAACTACATCAACACATGATTAGGACACAAAACCCTAGTCTTCCTACGTCACTCGTTGTGAACATAGTCTCCAACAATCTAAGTGACAAGATCAACATAACAGATCACTTTCAAAACCATTCCTTGAAATAGGGATGATAACTATAGTAGCATAATGTGAGAATAGGGTGATCATTCCACACATCAAGCATACATCTTGTTTAGGTCATCCAACATGGAGGCGTTACAATAATTTACTAAGTTTCTAAATAGTTGGTTGGCCATATCCAATTCTTTTATTATGTGTAACTATGGCATAAAACCCTAGCTCACATTAAACTAATCCCTACATGATGTATTTCATATCAAAAGTATGTCATTGGATGTTTTGGCATTGCATCACCACCATGGGTCGAGACTATCCTCACCAACATTATTCGTTGTTCATTTACCATTGGTATTGCATCAAAATTGTGTTAGCTATCATTGGTACAATATTCTTGGAGGTGTAGTGTCTAGGATGTTTCCCATGCAACATAGGATAGTGAATGATGACTTGTTATCAAACTAAAAATTCCATAACATTGTTGTTTGTCTCATGCCACTATTAGAAACCCAACTGTCAATTCACTTGTTCCTTTTTCATTTTCATTATATAAATAAGTCGAAATGTCAATGCCATCTCTCAGTGGATTTGGTTAATAAACTCAAATTTCATCCATATAAGGTACTATGAACAAATATTGCCTAGATATGAATTTCTCCTCATACTCTAGTGCTTATAATTGTTTGCTCATTAGAGGCATCAATTTTATGTTGCCTTAGCTATAGAGATATTCATTGGTTAACCCTACTCATCTAAAGTCAAATCACCAATGGTCTCTTTAGATTCATTTTTTTTATGTAGGTAGATTTGTCAATGAGAAGACATTAGCAAGTGTTCTTGCCCCTTGTGACATCCTTTGAGGGATGGGTGTCTTCATTTTCTTACTTATAGTAGACCATGGTAGAGATCAACCCTTTAGTCTAAGACGTTTCCTATTAACCTAGAAGTGAATGGGAAAAGCCACCAAAATGTCTATGAGTGGTTTTCCCAAAATTATCAAAATTTAAGTAGCAACACACTTAAACTCATTATCTCTACTTCTCCCAACAATCACGAATAAAAATAAAAAAAAAAATGAAATGAAAACTCAACTCTAAAACCTCCTTTCTAACAATTAAAATATAATATTTCCCGAACCTAAATAAAGGTTGGAGCAGGGATAAAGAAAAAAATGAGATAAAAACTCACTTTAAAAGTATAAAACCTCTGTACACACTGGATTGAAGATCCACCATCCTGCTATCATTATTCTGATTCATCTTTTCATTTTGAATGGGAACATGGATGCACAAATGAAGAATATTGCACAGAACGGGCGGTATATGGCGAAAAATAACAGCGTGATGATCATAAACGTTGCACCCACATTAGCGTCGTAATCCTTTGCCGTCCTGCAGAAGCAATCCGATCTCTGAGGTCTCGATGGCTGATTATCCATGGATACAGCTCTTCTGTATTGTTTAGCTTTAGACTGATGGATGTTTCTGGGCTTCGCAGCCCTAGGAGAAGTCGTAGCCCAGAAGTCGGTTAGGTTCCCATCAGCTGAGAGGGCTAGCGAGCGCACTCACGGTAATAGCCGAGGGAAGTGCGTTTTCCCTACTGGCGTGTTCCTGCTCTACAATCACTTTCTCACTAGGGTTAGGGTTTCTGAAAAGCGCTGCCAAGAATGAAGATCAGTTCACAATAAGTTTCACCTACATCGCCATCACACTCAAAATCCCAAAAGCCTTTCTCTTGAGAAACCGAGACCATGGAATAACCAGGCTATAGCACCTCTCATCAAACACGGAAATCGAAATAATCTGAGACTCGCTAACATTATCATTCCCTTCATTGTTTTTCCTCAATACCCCACCAGTTTTGTTGTTATTATTCTCAGCAGGTACCACGGTCGAATCCCGGGCAGCATCCGCCACTGTTTTTCCTCCCGATTTCCCGACCTCTATTTGCAATCACCACGGGAACCCATCCCTTCTCGGAATATACGAAACTTACCATGGCCTCCGGCGCATCAGTCTTATGCGCAATATATTCTTTTTTCGCAGAGAGCTCAGCATAGACGCTCTCGAACTTATCAAGCCCAATGGTGGAATAAGGATTGAATTTCTTCCCATGTCTCTGTTGGTTTCCGCCTCGGCGAGATTGCGATTTCTTCAGCATCTCCTTTCACTGATTTCCTTCCACAGCGATTAAATCTGTTATCTGTACGAACCCAAATAAACAATGAACATGAAAACCCCACAAAAAGGTAATGGTGAGATCAGCTGTTCCCAGCGTCAGGCAAGCTTCTGCCTGTCATTGTTTTCTGTTAGGCCAACTTTGTTGTAATGGCTTCATTGATTTTGTTTGATTATAGGATGAAAAACTTATAAGTTTTTGGGAAAGCAAAGAGAAATTGTCGAGACTCTCCGAGAATTACAGCTGGCTCGAAAATCAAAGAGAGATTTTGGATACCCTACGAGAATTACCACTTATTCAACCACCTTCGTTAATTTCGATAAAGCTTCTAGAAAGTGTGGAATTTGGGTGTCATGTCACAATTATTCATTAAAGAAAATTGCACTGAGACTGTCCCTTGGTAGCTGGGGTCATACGACACCTTATACTTCAACCATTGTCAGTCCTACTTTTCAAATTATTGCAATTTTAATTCCGAAAACGTATTTAAGGTTTGTAATTTTAATTTGGAAAACTTGGTCATGGTAGACTATTAATGGTTGATATTTTTTCTGGCCACTCATAGTAAGTCCAGCTAAAAGCTAAAATCTAACTTTGATGATATTTTTTTGGTTTAGAAGGGATTTGCTTTCACATTGTTAATGTTTTTGGAGGTTTCTATTTATCAATCAGTTTTTCCAAAATAAAAGCATTATATGTCAAAATAAGAATCAAATTTTATTAAATCACCTGAAAAGCTTACAGGGGTGAAACACCACATATAAGACTGCTTCTACATAACATAATCTTCTACGGTACAGTTTCAACTCTTACTCCATTAAGACAATTTTATATTAATCTCAACACTCCTACTTAATGGAGAAATGGATTCACAAATATGCCTAACACTTCTCTAAACAACTCAAATTTGATTCTACCAAGAAGTTTGGTAAAAATATCAACAACATTGTCATTATTACAATATTCAATATGAATTTCTTTTTACTGAACTTTCTCCCTGACAAAATGAAACTGTGTATCGATATGCTTTGTGTTCTTATGGAATACTTGGTTATTTGCAAGTTTGATGGAGCTCTAGTTGTCACATTTGATCACTGTTGCAACCTTCTATTCTTCCCTAGCATCAAGGAGAAGTCTCCTTAACCAAACTGTTTCACATGTTGTTGCACATATAGCTTGATATTTAGCTTCCACAGAAGACAAGGATACTCTATTCTGCTTTTTTATGCTCCATATAATGACCCAAATCCAAGGCTAAATGCATAGCTTGTTATGGATAGTCTGTCATCTACACTTCTAACCCAGTGGGAGTCTGAAAAACTTGTCAATCTAACATCACACGAATCAGTATAAATAATATCAAAATCTAGGGTTGCCTGACGATACCTTAAAACACCTTTTCTGCAACCCAATGGCTCTCGAGGGGCTTTGACATAAATTGGTTCAATGCACTGACTGCATAAGCCAAATGAAGCCTAATTGTAGTCAAGTAGATTAGACTCCCAACCAACTATATATATAACGTCGCATCTGCCTCCTTACATCCATCATCATTATGAAGTTTTAAATTCTATTGTAAAGGTACTACTGCAGCTTTGCAGTACTGATCCATTCTGAACTTTTCCAGTAAGCTCTTGACATACTTTGTGACATCAAAGTTTGTCCAGAATTCCTCCAGACTTCCAAACCCAAACGATAATGTAGCTCTCCAAGGTATTTCATCTCAATGACTTGTGACATCCTCTCCTTGATTTATTTAATGAGATTACCAACATTCCCTGTAATGATGAGATCATCTACATATAAAGGAATCAAAACAATCATTCCCTCTTTTTCAAACATGGTATAAATATTAGGGTCATTTTAGCTCCTTTTATAACCATGCAACACGAAAAATGAGTCAAATTTGTCATACCACGACCTCGGTGCCTGTTTTAGTCCATACAATGCGTTCTTTAACCTGCAAACTAAATGTTCTTCACCCTGTTTAACAAATCCCTCAGGTTGCACTAAGTTGACTTCTTCTTTTAAGTCCCCATTTAAAAATGCATATTTAACATCTAGTTGGTGAATCATCCAATGGTGTTTGGTAGGAAATCGACAAGAGTAACCGCAAACCACTTCAGCTCAGTAGCTAGCCCTACTAAGCATGAGGGGGATCTCTCTAAGTCTCTTATCAGTGATATGAATTTAAAGCAAATGGATTTTATACTATATATGAGTATTTGTTTGTTTGTTTGTGAAAATTTGGTTTTTAAGGATTTGTTGAACTTAGGGTTTGGAGCCACAAGTAGGTCTAGGTTATGGGAATGCAGGAGCAAACATAAGAAGGAGCTAGATATCAGAAGCCATGGTGTAATTTGAGTATTTGTCAGTGTAGTATAGAGGGTATAGTGTAGAAGAAACTAATGAGCATAAATAAACATGATTTCATTAGCTTAGGAAAACAAAACACATAACTATGAAAACCAGATAACATAGCTTGAAAAGCAAGAATTCTGAGTATTTTATCACAAGGCATTCATAGAAATAAGAGATATAATGTAGATAAAGATTTTTAGACCATGAGAAAACAAAAAGAATGAAGTAAAAGCACCATGAACTCACTGGGCTCTAGTTCCTTGAAAATAGTTGCAACATGTATCTGTATTAACTGAAAGATGATTACAATGCAAGCCTCCTTCACAAAAAGTTCAACCCTCTTCTCCTGAAGTGAAATGATACATATAGACTCTCCTAGACCACTTGCACACCTTCAAGAATCAAATTCCTTGGTGGAGGAACTGACTCCAAGATTCTCTCAACCAACAAGTGAGAGTGAGAAGGTGAAACTCAAACACTTCATGAAGAGCTTGTTTCGGATTTTGCTTCTTTTATGAGGCCTAATAAACATAAAAAATAACCTATTATGTACATTTATTCATTCCTACATCACCTAGCCTTGTAACTAGTGCCATTACATAGAGAATCTTGACTTTGACCAAGTTAGACAAGAAACTATAAATTTTACAAATTAGCGCAACACCAACTTTGAGCTAATTTTCAGGTGCCTTCTTGGGGTCAAAATACAAATATGAGAGAATGATCAGCTAGCCCTTCAAGTCTAGTTTCCAGAATAGTTTTAATTTCTGAATTTGGAGCATGGGAAGACTTTCAAAAATCCATTCTCCCAAGGTCACTCTAGAAGCGCAGCCCCTATCAAAAAATGGTCCAGAATGCTAGTTTTTTGTCACTTTTTTACATTTTTCTCCAAAACTAAGCCACCTTTGCAAAATACGGGAAAATGGGTTTTTAGAGGATGGAAAGACCTTTCCAAAAATGTTGACATTTCCTCAAATGGAGGCTTCAGGAAAAATCACAGTGCCAAAGCAGCTGAATTTCTAAACTTGGACCAAAAATTCTCAAAAAACTCAAAATGCTTAGAATTTGCTCAAAATTGGAGGGAAGGTGTAAAAATAGGTTTTTTATAGCTTCATGGATGCTTTAGCAAGATCTCCAAGTTTCCCTCATCCTTTTGAACTTTTTTGGCCTCCTTGAGCTTGTTTTTAAGTTGTTTCACCTTGATATTGGTGATCTTGTTTTGAGCTTGGTAGTGGTGCGCCATGTGTCAAAGCAACTGATTATCTCTTGTTTCCTTCTCAAGGAGCTTCTCCAAGTTTTCATTCACCGTATTAAGCCAATATTCCTTATCTTGATGAACCTCTAAGGCGATCCTATCTTCTAGGTCAAGATCCTCATTTAGCAGAATTTGTTCTTGTTCTTCTTGCAAAAACTTTCTTGAGGCCTCTTGTTCTTGGTCTCTTCCTTTTTCCTCTCACCTATGATGCTTCAAGCTTGCTTGATTCTATGATCCCCTTTCATTTGCCAACCTTCTGTAATAACTTGGCTTTTTCCTTTCGCTAGGATCAACTCCTTTTCTTTGAGTTGAATGTCTTCTTGTTAAAGGAATGATATGACATATTTTTCTCTTTCCAAATTGAGTCCTTATCCCTGATTGTCTGTCACATGTTTGAAGTCTTATCCTCAGCCTCTTTATCAACCAGTTCAAACTCATGCTCAACTATGTCTTTCTCTTTTACTGTCGGTTCCTGCTTTGTCGATGAAGAAGGATTGGCCCCTTTCTCTTTGTGAGAAGAAAAAACAAGAATTTTCCCATTCTTATATGCTTTAGTCACCTTAGGTTTGGATAGCTGAGTCTTCTCCACTATTTTGCTAGATGACCCAACCTCCATTTGAATGAAAAATAAACTGTGAGGTATGAATGGAAATGAAGTGATGTGAAGGTGGATTTTGACAAAATGATGGGAGGGGTCTTGGGAAAGGTGAGAGGACTTTGAACGTTGATGAAAATAAGTGGAGAAATAGTGGAAAGTGTAGGAATATACAGGGTAAGTTCCTCAGATAGAACACCAAAGGACACCGCTCACAAACAGATCACAGATCAATACACAAGTATCTTTGACGTGGTTAAAACCCTCAAAGAGGGAAATAGTCCACGGCCTGAGCCAACGTGGCCACTTCAGGCAATTTATTAATAAAAGAATGAAAATT